>WNWU01016658.1:0-13933 GCA_012654045.1 Ptyas mucosa | reverse complement strand
GAGGAGGAGGAGAAAGAAGAGGGAGGAGGAGAAAGAAAGGAGGAGGATGAGAAGGAGGAAAGGAAGGAAGGGGAGGAAGAAGAAAATGGAAGGAAGGAGGAGAGGGAGGAGGAGGAGGGAGAAGGAGGAAAGGAAGGAAGAGGAGGAAGGAGAAGAAAACAGAAGGAAGGAAGGAGGAGAAGAAGAGGAGGAGGAAGAAGAGGGAGGAGAAGGAGGAAAGGAAGAAGAAAACAAGGAAGGAAAGGATGAGGAGGAGAAGAGGAGGAGGAGGAAAGGAAGGAAGGAGAGGAGGAGAAGGAGGAAAGGAAGAAGAAGAAAACAAGGAAGGAAAGGAGGAGGAGGAGGAAAGGAAGGAAGGAGAGGAGGAAGAGGAAGAAGAGGAGGAGGAGGAAGCGAGGGAGGAAGGAAGGGGAGGAGGAGGAGGAGGAGGAAGAAGCCTCTCGCTTCACCCACCCGCCCCTTTAATACTAAGACACTAATCAGAAGGATTTGTGTTTAAAAGAAATAGAGATAAGATGGCTGAAACACATTACTGCAAAAGCAGGGGAATGAAGGAACATCCTTTGACTTGGCAGCCTTTATGTGAAGCTTGAACTGCAAATTAAAAAACAAACACGAAAATAGAAATGTTAGAAATCATAGCAACTCAAAAGGAGGGGAAAATAAAGGGAGGGGGAACAACGGGGAGAAAAGAAAAGAGTCGACATTTGTTTCTCCCTTCATGGCGGAGACCCATGCAAAGGAATTATTACGGAACGTCAAATAAAAGGAAGCAAACCCCACAAATCGCTCCTTCCTCATCTTGACTGCAGGAAAGACCTTGTGCAAAGGATACAAAACCGCAACCCAAATTTGCCAGCTGTTTACAGAGGAGCACTTTCTCTGAGGAACGAGAAAGTCCAAAAGCAGAGTTGTTTTGATTGACTGATGACGACGACGACGCTTGCGCAGTTAAAACTCAGAAAAAAACAGACGCTTCCAACCAAACAACAGCCAAATGGATCTGCAGCCTGACTTAACCGCTCCATTTTCCCATTGCATTAAACCATTAGGAGGTTCGCTTTGTTTTAAACTGACTGCGCAAAGGACGTGGGTGCCGCTTGAAAATCAAAATGTTTATGGCTGATCAAAGTTATCCTGACCCAGCCAACTGAGACGATTTTCAACGATTTGTACTTAAAAGTGCAGTACGGTGTCCAAACTAGGTCAGTTTAAGGCAGCTTTTCTACGTCCCGCTAAAAATCCTCAGACAAGAAGTTTTTCCCCAACTGTGCTCCAGGGAGCAATTTAACTTGAGCTCCCTTACCGCGCAAAACCTATTTCTGCAGTTGCTGTGTTCTGGTATGACCATAAATTGAATGCCGTTATTCACCCAGATTTATTGAACATAACTTTGGACATAGCAACACACCTACATGAGAATTCCCTTATTTTGCAAGAATGCAAAAGGTATGACAGATTATGTAAATCCATGCGGACCCTGGGACTTTAAACTGAAATTTAGAAAGCATTAAATCAGTTAACAGGCAAAATAGGTATTTCTGTGCAATACATTGAATTTTGGATCAAAAGCACTTGAGCAAAGTAGATTAAATAACCCTGGAGGACTCAGCCACTGGATTGTGGTGCAAATAATTTTTAGCTTTACTCTGAATTGGACATGGTACATAATTCCCCGACTTAAACAAGCTGCTGTATTTTACATCACAGCTAAACAATATATATTGCAATCCCTTTTACAGTAACTAGAAAATACAGCTTTTTCCAGGGTCGTAACAGAAGTATATCTTCTTTCAATGCTCTATAGAGGAGGCAAAAAACTCCTTGCATAGGCGATACTAATCTAGGAAGAAAATCCCTCTTCCTGATATTTTTTAATGCCTGGATGTAGTCTCTAATAAAACCAGTGGTCTGTTCCTATTAAATCAGTGATTCACTGATGGGGCAGAAATGTATATTGGAAATAATGACATCTAATCTATGATGCAAGAAGAAGAAAAAAGTAAAGCACTGAGAAAGTGGCTTGTTTCTGAATGTGTCTCTGCCTTAAATGCTGCTTTTTCATGAAATAAAAATAAGTCATTCCTACTGAGTAGTTGAAAGTATTAAAAATAGTTTCCCGCTATTGGACCAGCTTGGAACTTTGTTTGTTTATAGTTCAAAATCTAAGGGAGAAAATGATTTCAGGTGAAATAATTCCCTGGTTTATGAGTTGCTAAACAGAATTTTAAATCTGATTTATGATCCAGATTGGGAACTAACCCAAAACATCTGTTCTTCTGATTTAACCCTCAAAGAACCTCAGAACTTCACAAGCAGTTATTGTTATTCTTTCCTAGATTTCATGTCAGCATGCGCGCGGTCCCATTACGAACCGGTAGTAAAGGTAAGTAGAACCCACCCGTTTCACGTGACAGTTGAATTCAATCCAAATCAATGACGTTAAAAAGCCAAATTTGCAAGGTTTCTTTTCTAAAACCTGTAACCGCTGAAAACCGTTTGCCTGCCAACAGCATTTTATGAGTCGTATTTATTGAAATTTCACACATACAATATATTTGCAAATAAGATCTCTCTCTCCGTATTCTAGATCTGACTCTACTCTGTTTCTCATGGTTATGTTTTCTACCATGGACAAAGAGTCTTACTATAGATGCAAAGATTTCTAACATGAGAACACAATTTAAACCAGAATATTATCCATCAATGTCAATAGCAAGAAATCTTTCTCTAACATACTTTAACTTTGAACTTGAACTTAGGAAGTCCTAAAGATAGTCTTACACTAAACATGATCTTCACAAAAATAATAAAAGACTGCTCCAGTTTGGAAAACTCTTCTGCAAGTCCAAATTAATTCCTGTGCTTTACACTGCTTTGCTTTGATCAATCCTGTATGGACAATCTCACCTACCTGACTGGCACTGTAACCTATTGGATTTAGATGTGAAGTTAGTCTTAGCTGATGGATTTAAATCACAGTGCAGCCATGCCATTGTAATTTTGTCACCAAGAAAGCTTCAAGCTTCAATTCTTATCTAAGGAAATTGGAGCAATTCCTTAAAAGGAAACACAAAAACTTTCAGGAGTAGAACTCCAGACTACAGCGGTGGCCAAAATTGTGGAAACCTTTTGGGGAAAGTGTATTTTCTAAAACTAGCTAATAACACCACTTTTTTTTTTTGGAGTAGTACCATAAAATTATATATCAGTGGAAAGATAATTTAATCAAGAATGTAATGCAATAATGTTTATGAAGGATTTGCTATTAGAATAGCAGTTAGAGTATAAAGAAGAAAAGTGAAACACGTAGAAAAAAGGAGATATACAAAAATTATCACGTCAGTTAATACTTAGTTGGGTAACCTTTAGCATGAATTACGGCCTTACAACGTCTTCCCATGGAGTGAACCAAGTCTTTTAGTTCTGTAGCTGTTATAATGTGAAACCAAGATTGAAGGATTGCTTCTATTAACTGGGTTTTATCATTGGGTCACTTCTGACTCAGAAGTTTCTTTAGTCGGCTCCATAGATTTTCAATTGGGTGAAGGTCTGGGCTATTCCCAGGCCATTCCAGCAGTGGAATAGGATTATGTTGAAATGCCAAAAAAAAAAGTCGTGTTATTAGTCATTAAACCTCAAAAATACACTTTTCCCAGAAAGGTTTCCACAATTTTGGCCACTATTGTAGGCTGCCACAAGCAAATCTTTCCTCAGTTTCCTACTTAAAGCATTCTACAGCAATGTTAGATTGAAAGGTATCCCTTAGCCTCTGATAAAGAGCACCAGTTCTTTTTTGAAAAGAGCTTGAGCTTACTTTGTAGGAATCAGCAAGCAATTCAACTGAGACAATTAAAAAAAACAAAAATTGTTAGCACTTTGCATCTGGCATTTTAGACTCTTATGCCGAAGCAGAACTGTTTCTTCACCCCAAAAGCATTGATCCTTGCATCATGGATACACCATAAAGATCCTCTGTTGCACAAAAAGTGAAGGTCTCCCTGTCCAGTTGTGTCTGACTCTCTAGGGCCGTGATGGCGAACCTATGGCACGCATTCCAAAGGTGGCATGCAACGCCCTCTCTGATGGCATGAGAACTGCCATCCCAGTTCAGCTCTGCTGTGCAAGCGTGCGTGCCTCCCGCTGGCCAGCTGGCGTGCATGCGTGGGGGCGGGGCATGTGCAGGGATGCGTGTGCATGCATGGGGTGGTGGTGCGTGCAGGGGGTGCGCACACATTGCATTTTTCAGGCCTGTGCACATGTTTTGGGCATTCGGTCCAGAAAAGGTTAGCCATCACTGCTCTAGGACGCAGTGCTCATCTCTGTTTCTTGGTCAAGGGAACCAGCATTGTCCAAAAACATTGTCCATGGAGATATGGCCAGCATGGTTATACACCAAAGCTGCATGGAACCCTATTACCTTCCCACCAAATTGGTATCTATTTATCACATTTGTATGCTTTTGAACTGCTAGGTTGGCAGGAGCTGGAGCAGGGAGCTTACCCTTTTGCGCGGCACTCAAACTTGGGTTCTTTAATCACTGAGCCATCGCGCCCCCTTTTGTGTTGCACAAGTGTGTTATGAATAGCTAAAATCCAATAGTGGTCCTATTCTAGCCATGGATTGTGGAAATCTGAGTTAAACGTAGCTACCTGCCATTCTGTGCTGGACCTAACAACGATGCCCGTTTAGATGCCCATGTAAAGAAGAGGTTTTAAACTGCTGCTTAGCAGGATGCTTATATCAGCACAGAAACAAATGTTAAGTGTGTTGAAAATGGCCCACACAAATCAAGTTGTATGTGTGAACGGCTCCCTCCATTTGCAAACTGCAATGTAATGTTAAAACCACAGGGGGGAACTCCATGAATACAAAAGAAATTGTACTTGCAATTAGGGTTTTATGGACTTGCAAGAAGTCTGAAAGACTTCCATTTTGTTTTAAAAAATCATACCTCTTATTGTTGCAGGAAAAAAAATCTTACAATGGGGTATAATAATACAATTATTTGCTCTGGTGGCCTCCACTTCCTAGCTGCAGTACAGGACTTTCCCTGGGTAGTACCACAGCTCAAGTGGAAGTGTCAGAATTATTTTCAGAAGTTCCTGGTCTTTCCCAACCCAGGTTTCAGAACACTTTTCTCTGTAGAAGAACCAAATTGTTTGAAAAACTAGATTCCACAAGAGAGGAGTCATGAACGAACACATAATTAATTGATATAAATGTTCTCTTGAGGTACTTTAAGAAGTGTTTGCATTCTCCAAAGAGAAACCTCTTCATGATCTATGACAAAGTATTCGGTTAAAGAGTTTCAAGCTCAAAACATGATTCGTTTTATTTGCAAACTGGACTGAGCCCTGAAAGAGTCCTTCACAACTACATCAAACGATGATGTGTTTTCAGGGCACAGTCAAACAAGGACACGGTAATGCAGATCTAGTCTAGGATCAAAGCAAATTATTTTTTCTTTTGAAAGAAAGAGATGGTGCTATTTGAAAAGACGCTATTGTGGGAGTATCACGTGTGTAAATGAACTTCCAACTTGCAGGATCACCAAGACCGTGTTAGCTAGCGAGATGTGGGAAATTACAAGGAAAAAAAAGGGTTTGCTTTGATATCTGCAGTTAACAATCTTGTATGGAAAACAAGTTACGGAACACTCAGCTGAGTTATGAAGGAACCACAGAAATATTTCACTGGCTGTTTTCAGCTCTGGAAGATGAGATGTGACTGTAGCGAGGTGGCTTTGAGCTTACAGAATATTTGTCCCTTATAAACTTTAGCCTGGCTTGTCCTTAGATAAGAGACTTGTCAATAGAATTTCAGGGAAGTTGGTTAGAATGAGAAGTCAAAACAATGTGTTACAAGAAGGTAGTGGAAACCACTTTCATAATATTACCAAGAATTCAAGTATGAAGCCACCAGGAGACAAACTTCATGCTCAAGAAGTCTTAGTGAAGAGCTACAATGACTCTACAAAACCTAGAAAACAATATCTAGGTGGTGAAAATCCTCCAATTTTAAAAACCGGAACACTGCTGAAAGAATGCTAACATTCTTTCAAGACTTCAGTTTTAATCTATCAAGCGATTCTCCTTCATCTGTCTCAGTGGGCAGAATGGATGTTAGCGCTTTCTCAGGCCCTTCCATTTGTTTCAGTGGGTTCTGCAAACAGAGTTTCTGGATGGACTGTTAGCAATAGAGGCGGGAAAAAAAAGAGATGGCATTGAGAACAAGATTAAAAGGGTCCATGTTGAAATGAGCTACTGCCGTTTCCTTGACATCGTTCTCCAGATGTGCGGGAAATGAAAGATATTGTCACCCACCATAGATGTTGTTCAAGATGGCTGAGAAGTCAGAAGTCGCGAGGATAACCCATCTGAGTGTAGGCTGAAATCATGCAATATGGTGGCAATGATTTTCAGGCGGAAACGATCTCCTGCGTTAAATTCTTTATTTGCAAATAGGACTGAACCTGGGATTCCCCCATAAATACATCAACCAAAAACATAATCGATGTGAATCAGAGATAATGTTTATATCGATTATTCTGACCTCAACTGGAAGTTTTCCAGCCCTTGTTCGGTCCATAACCAGTGGTGTGGCAATTCAAAAGGTTTTTTTTTTTTTTGCACACCGCGGTCTGTGTACATACACACGCACAGCTTCTTCCTTGCGAAACAGTGCCATCAAAGAATCCTTCATTTGAACACAATCATAATCTACAAAGGTAGAACTTCACACCCATTTTTTGCACACTGCTCGAGTGTGCATACGTTTGCACACGGCCATTAGCATGCAGCCGTTATCAAAAATAGAATCCTTCATTTAAAAAATGGTTAACGTTCACATCTACACATTCATCGCTGCCTCCTTAGGAAAACAGAGCCGAATCACAGATGCTATCAATACAAATTTCGTTTTGCTCCTTGTACAATTTTGCAATTTTGAAGGCTCCTTAGCAGCAGAGAGCAGTCTGCCGCAGCAAAAACAAAGCATCATGTCTTGTTAAATACCATGCACTTTTTGGGAGAATAAGCTTCCAGGGAATCTAAATCAACAAATGGAGGAAGTATTATATTACCTTGGAAGTTATTTACATTTTATAGAAATGTCACAAGTTAGCTATCGTCCTTTGTACTTCAAAAGTA
The DNA here is from genome assembly GCA_012654045.1 of Ptyas mucosa. Classification (NCBI taxonomy): domain Eukaryota; kingdom Metazoa; phylum Chordata; class Lepidosauria; order Squamata; family Colubridae; genus Ptyas; species Ptyas mucosa. The sequence goes on along the minus strand of WNWU01016658.1, from coordinate 6,782 downwards.
TTTGGCAAAACAATTCTCTGACTCCCTTTATATATCCATACAAAGAAGTATTATACATTTTTTTTAAAAAAATGTTATCTAGCCACAAACATTTATAATTGCCCTAGGAAAATTTCTAGACGTTAAGATAGCACCTAATTTTACATTCTACTTATGGTAGGAAGAAAACTTAATCCATGTTTGGGACCCTTAAAGAGAAAAGAATGGAATGGATACGAAAATGCTTTTCGGTTGACTAACGTAACTTGGAAACTAGGCAGCTAACAATCTTCTGATCCAAATATTTTATCACCCTCACTGCTGCTTCTTATGGCTACTAAGAGGAATGTCCACAAGGACATAAAGTCAATATGGCAGCCACAACGATCTATGTTCAATGGCCTGTCTGCTTTTCAGGTGAAAATCTACAAAAAAAGCTGGAGCTTTGCTTGTAATGTTATGCTTGCCGTTTTGACTTTCATTATCATTCTGTGGGCACCCATGGACCCCAACATTGGCACAGAAGGCAACGAATGTGAACCCTGGTTGGCAAACTCAGCTATTATGGGTTGTTAATTAACCATCATGCCTACTCAACTCAGAAAAGCCACTTGCGGTAAAGGAGATGACGTCTTCTTTCAGATGACATCTCAAGAACATTAGATTGCTCCTTCAAGTCATGCTCATAGCCACACTTTATAAAGGTTCTGTGTACAGTTACATACATATGTATTTATTGGTGCTATTTATAACATCGCTTAATGCTCTCGCCCTTCAAAACCATTAACCGATTCAAAACATGATTAGGAGCAGATTTACGATCGGCATTTTTTTCAGTTCTTTGGTGACTTTCAGGAGCACCAATGTGAAGAGGAAAGTGTCTTAAAAAGCGCATTGTTTGGGACATGTTAGGTTGCCCAATGTCCACTGCACAAAACTGTTGATTTTTCAACCGCTCTAATTATGCCTGCATGGAATATTACGCCTTGCCATCAATTCTCAGCATTTCCTAGCCAACATGTTCACTGAGAAAAATTCTGAGAGTTGATCCATAGAGATAGCTAGATCGGCGTTTTTCAATCTTGGCAAAATTGAAGATAAGTGGAGTTCAGCTCCCAAAATTCCCTAGCCAGCATGCTGGCGGAGGAATTCTGGTAGTTGAAGCCCACGCATCTTCAAGTTGCCCAGGTTGAGAAACATTGATCTAGAACAGGGGTGTCAAACTCAAGGCCCGGGGGCCAGATCCAGCCTGCGGGGTGCTTAGATCTGGCCCATGGAGCCGTTCTGGAAACAGAGAAGGACTGGCCTGTGGTGCCTCTGCCAGTGAAAACACAGCTCGGGAGCGCTGCGGGTGGAGGGTTGCAGGAAACTGTCGCAACCTAAAACGGAGCTCAGGGTGGCCCTCCCGAGCTTCATTTTCACTGGTAGAGGGTTGCAGGAGATTGTCGCAGCCAAAAATGGAGCTTGGGAGCCCGTTTTTGCTGGCAGAGCGCTCGGGCCACCACAGCACCCCCGACACGAGTGACGTCGAGCTGGCCATGCCCACCCTGGCGATACCCACTCCACCCCCAACCCCGAGGTCAAACACAACCCTGAGGTGGCCCTCAATGAAATTGAGTTTGACACCCTGTTCTAGAATGTGGAGAAGGCTGTATGAAGAATCTAGATAAAGCCCAGTTGGCCACCAGAAGGAGACAAAGCACTGAAAATGCAGAGGGAGTATGCTGTTATCTGTGCAAAGCCAGGTCAGTTACACTCTACTCCATCTTCTTTTGAAACGAACCTCGCATCAGTGCTTCAAATAGGCTTCTATTCAAGAGAAAGGCATAATGAACCTTATACAGCCATTTTTACAAGATCCACCCATGTTCTACATATGGCACTCTGATTCCGCTTGTCAAATTTTGTTCCACTTCCACTGCAAATACGTGGATCCCTCTCACATCACCAAGGCCTCAAATTACCTTCCCCTCCCCAAATCACTGTGCAATGGGAGCCCATCTAACAGGATTAATGTTGTGCTGTTCCCTAATGTTGTGCTTCAGTTATTTAATTAACGCCCTACAGAGAGTTCAGAATGTCGGTGGCGATATTACGCATAGTGTTCCTTGCTATTTCAGATCTTTGGCACAAGAAAATCCATAATTAGATAAAATTAAGAGATTGGACCGCAGGTTCACACCTTCCTTCCTTCCCTCCCTCTCCAGCTATTACTTTTCTCTTCCTCAACTGTTGATAAAGCAAACCTGGGTAATTCTCAATTCTTCCCAAGGTCCAAAAATCAAACCCTTCACCCTAGTTACCACACCCAAGGTGATGTCACACCTGCACCGGCCTCTCCTGCTTTGGGTTCTACACAATTAGCAAACGTTTTTAAGAACTTTACCAGAGAAGACAGTTGAGAATTTTAAACAGCTCCTGGGTGTTGCGTCAGTTATCAAAAAATCGGTGAGTACAGTATTTTAAAAGCCAATTTCGTGGCTTGGCTTTTGGTCTCTCTGCTTCCCCATCTCGTTGAAAAAAAAAAAGTCAAAAAATATTTCAGGTATAAAAAAATAAAGTCAAAGCCCTCCCGCCCTCCCGTCCCCGTCCCTCTTTTCTCTTGGAAAAATAGTGTTTCAAAAAAAAAAAAAAAAAATTCAGTCTGGGTTTAGAAGTGGGGGAGCCCAGTTTCCAGTCTGATAAATGGGAAGAAGCAAATACAGACATGCAACAGAAGATAGCACACTGGAACAGATGCCCACAGAGCTCAACCTTGGATAACGGCTTACTTTTTCTTGTCTTTGTCTTTCTTGGTGGGTTGAGAGCCAGCCTGTTGGGCTTGTGATTGTAATAGCTGAGCCGCTGCTTTCTTTTTTTGGAAGTTGTTCAGCTCCTCCTCGAGTTCCTTCTTCTTGTCTTCTACCTTCTTCTTCTCCTCTTGGTGAGTCCTCTTTAGATGGTCAAACTTCTCATGAAGCTGCTCGGAAGGAAAGGGCGAAAGAGAGAAAGAGAGGACCGTCACCGGACAAAGGAAATAATAACGGGAAATTGGGAGTAGGGGAGAGAGGGCCGTAATGGCTCGTACTGGGTAATTCAGGACCTCGGGTGGGAAGTCAGTCAATATATACAGCAGGGGTGAAATCTAACATTTGTTACTACCGGTTCTGTGGGCGTGGCTTGGGGTGTGTGTGTGGGGGGGTTAATGTGACTGGGTGGGTGTGGCCAATTTTTTTTTTTACTTTTAAAACCATTTTTTACATGTAAAACCATGTAAAAAAATGCTTTCAAAAGGCTCTGACGATCCCAGCTGAGTTGGCTGATTAGCAGAGCTTGGGTCGTCAGAGCCATTTAAAAGAAGAAGAAAAAAAAGGCTCTGATGTGGCTCAGCTGGGCATGGGGGGGGGGCAGGGATTTTTGCTACCGGTTCTCCGAACTGCCCGCCGCCATCGCTACCTACTCGCCCGAGCCGGTCCGAACCGGGAGCATTTCACCCCTGATATACAACTCGCAAAGCATTTCTAGTCTGCTCTCGAGCTGTCAAGGGCAGAAAGGGGGGAGGATCTGTTGGAGCAGTTCAGCAGCCACGTTCACAAGCACATTCCACGCAACTCCAAGGTTGGATCTCAGATTACCAGAGCCAGTTTGTGAGGCGTGGTTTCTACAGCCCATGGAAGTGCCTCATTGGAGAATGTGATTTATGACACGGCCTGAGAGGAGGGGGGGAAACAGGGTCATAGTTGAGCCGTAAATTACCTGCGGCAGAGTTGACTGCTCTTGGGAAGCTGCCGACATGTTGCTCCTAATAAATAACTGGATATCTTTTGAAACTTGGCTCGAGGCTCATGAGTTAATTAGGGCATTCGTTGGAGCCCTGACAGTGGTAGTCTTCGACTTACAACACAATTGAGCCCAATGGAGCTTTGCCCCGTTTTACAACCTTTCTTGCCACAGTTGTTGAGTGAATCTCTGCAGCTGTTAAGTTAGTAAGTAGTTACGTGAATCTGGTTTCCCCACTTGACATTTTTTTGTCAGAAGGTCGCAAAAGAGGATCGCATGACCCCAGGACACTGCAACTGTCATAAATATCAGCGTCTGAATTTCAAACGTGTGACCACAGGGATACTGCAACAGTCGTAAGTGTGAAAAATGATCATGTCACTTTTTCAGTGCCCTTGTAACTTTGAATGGTCACGACCGGTTGTAAGTCAAGGACTAGCAATAGTAATCGCACTTGGCCTTATATACCACTACCTGTATTAGCCATGGTAAGCAGTGGTGGGCTGCAACCAGTTTAACCACTGGTTCTGTGAGAGCGTGAGTGTGCTTAACAGGCTTGAGCGCAGCGTTCAAAGTACAGCAATTTGAAGTTCAGCTGCTTATCTTCTAAGGCAGCCCTGATAAGCAGAACAGCGGAGGCATGGAAATCAGCTGTGCCTGGCAAATCAGCTGAGCCAGAAAGAAGGAAATATAGGACAGGATAGGGCGGGGGCAGGTGGGCGGGGCCAGCTGATGGTCGGAACTACCAGTTCGCTAGAACCGGTCCACTGGAATTAAGGAGAAACTTCCTAACAGTAAGGACAATTAACCAGTGGAACAGTTAATTGAATTCTGAATTGCCTTCAGAAATTGTGGGCGCTCCATCACTGGAGGTTTAAAAAGAGACTGGATAGTCACTTGTCTGAGATTTTATAGGTTCTCCTGCTTGAGCAGGGGGCTGGACTAGAAGACCTCCAAGGTCCCTTCCAGCTCTATTCTATTCTAATATTCTAGAATATAAGGTAAATATTCTGCTGCCCTCTTCAAGGTCAGAGGGCAACTGAATACATAACGTTTTGAGCACCATGTGATTGAAGAACTATAAATAGATTTGATCCAGGTTTGTCTGATCAATAAAAGTATTATCTTCAGCTTACTTCACTTTTGTCTCATGCCAGACCTTTCTCCACATTTTTGGGAGAAAAGAGATGCATCTAACAAGAGATTATTTTGTGGATTTATCCAAAAGGCACAAAGAATGTAGATGTTGAAATGCAGATCACAACCACAGCTTATGCTTTTCAAATCACTTGTGTTCTCCTCTTTGGATCTATCTGTTTTAGGAAAAATTTCAACAGTAGGTTTTGTTTTTTTCCTCCACCTGTGTTGGAGAGCAAAAAAAAAAAAAAGGGAGTGAAGGCCAGTTGGTTGAGATTCAGCAACCGCCTAAAATCTGGCCTTCATTTCCTTTTTCCTCTCTGGGTTCTACTTACATCTTTTTCTGCTTCCTTCAGCTCCGCTTCCTTCTCCTTCACTCTCATGACAAACATCTGCCTCATTTCTTCTTCTTTCTTCTGTAGTTCACCCAGAAATTCATTTCTCTTGGCTTCGTAGGTTTCTTGCAGGCTTGTTTCCAACACAACGACCCCCAAAGAGAACGGTCGGAAGTGATGAGAGGAAGAGGGAAGCAAGGAAGGAAGAAAAAAAAAAAGACAAACCTTTAACACCAGAAGGAATTCTTATGAAAGTCTCTAAAATGATAAATTATAAATAAATAAAATTTCTGTGAACAGAAGAGGAATACAGCAAGCCTTTTGTTCTCCGTTCGAGATAGGCAGTCTTCAAGCTACAACTACCATGTTTCTCTGAAAATAAGACCCTGTCTTATATTTTTTTGAACCCCGAAATAAGCGCTTGGCCTTATTTTGGGGGAGGTCTTATTATTTTGGGGCGCGTGGAGGAAGACAGGGCTCCTCTTGCCGTTTTAGCTGATTTCCAGCTCTGTCTCCCTAATCCTAACCAAAGGAAATGGCGGGGACCGGCTGGGAATGCATTTAAATATTTTTGGGGAGGGCTTATTTTCGGGGGTGGGGGTGGGGGACTTATTTTAGTGCATGTGCTCAAAAGCCCGATTGGGCTTATTATCAGGGGATGTCTTATTTTCAGGGAAACAGGGTATAATGCAGCCTGCCCATCAAGGTCGTAACTCGTGATTTTATTGATTGATTGATTGGTTGGTTCGATTTATATGCCGCCCTTCTCCGGAGACTCAGGGCGGCTTACAATAAGTTAAGCAATAGCCTTCATACTTTTGTATATACCTGCTTAGTAGGGCTTTTGGCCTCCCCTAAAAGCGATGTTTTTTTTAATACAAAGTCAGCTTACTGCCCCCCACAATCCAGCTCCTCATTTTACCTACCTCGAAAGGATGGAAGGCTGAGTCAACCTTGAGCCTGGTGAGATTTGAACTCGCAGGAATTGCAGGCAGCTGGCAGCTAAATGCTACTTTAACAGCGCTTTAGTCCGCTGCTCCACCAAGGCTCATGGTTGTAAAGCAAGTCGGTCACATGATCTACCCAATTTTACAGCATTTTTCGCAGCAGTTATTAAGCAAATATGGTGGTTGCTACAGGGGTTGTTGCAGTTGTTAAATGAATAACACTGCAGTTATTAACCGAAATAATGATTCACTGTAAGCAGTTGAGCACCCAACGTGTGACCATGGGGGGAAGGGCACTGACCGTTGGAACTTCAAATTCAGATCAAAAGTAACCTCCCTCTCTCCCCCCCCCCCCAGTAGGGTCTCTCGGAACTTAAAATAGTTGCTAAGCAACCAGTCATAAGTTGAACTCTACCCATGGTAAATTTTTTTAAAGATTCTTTAAAATCTCTTTTACTATTTTTATAAATATTAATTTCATAAATAACTCCAAGCTATTTTCTCCACAACAACCACCCTGTGAGGTGGGCTGGGCTGAGAGAGAGGGACAGGGCCAAAGTCACTCAGATGGGTTTCATGCCTAAGGCGGGACTAAAACTCACCATCTCCTGGTGATTGGCCCAAA
>WNWU01016657.1:0-19943 GCA_012654045.1 Ptyas mucosa | reverse complement strand
GGAAGGAAGGAAGGAAGGAAGGAAGGAAGGAAGGAAGGAAGGAAGGAGACAAATCTAACCATCAAAAATTGAATGTGCCATGTAAAAATCTAGGCCCAAAATTCATTGGGCCATTCCCCATTGTGAAAGTGATTAACCCTGTCGTGGTAAAACTCCAACTTCCCTGGTTGTTGGGTAAAAATCCACTGCAGCCTACTCCGTCTGGCCCATACAGCCCAGATCAGGGAAACTCCTACTCAGCCACCTCCACCCATCATGGTGGGTAGGGAATGACATTACAAGGTGAAGGAGGTACTAGACACCCAGTGGCATAGGGGACGGCTGCAATACCTCATATTATGGAAAGGATACCCCCTCTCTGAGGCATTGTGGGTGCCTAGCACTGATGTAAGGGCCCCTCACTTAGTGGCCAGGTTCCACCGGAAGTATCCAGCTAAACCAGGGGGGGGGGGGTGGAGTTCCATCCGCCTCGTATCCACTCACCATAGTCTTTATCTTCCAGATGCTGTCTCCATGGTAGGGGGGGCGCATGTCAGCTCCAGCACGCCTGGTGGCCCAGGGCTGCCATTCCATCAGGGGACACAGCAACGGGAATCATGACCACCCACCCTTCCAACAATAATTGTCCAAAACAGCTGAGAGGTGAACTTGAAAGCATTGGTGGCAAATACACCTGAGACAGAACCGCCTGCAGTGAGCTGCAAGAGGCAGCATTGGTGGCTATTCGGACAGTGGGAAGTGGCTGCCTGTGATGACGTAATCACAGCTGAGCTGCAGAATAACAGATTTGCTGTGGCAAGCCCAGCTAGGAGGCAGACACCTGTGCTCCAGATGCTACCGGAGCCATGTGGGGTTGGGTTTGCACGTGTGGGTGGTGCGGTGCATGTTGTTTAAAGGTGGTGGGGAGCACTGAGCTTTGGCTAAGATTTCACTGCATTGCTTGATGGTCTGTGATGGTCAGTTCGTGCCGGATCAGGAGATAAAAAGGTTACAAACCAGGATTGTGTTTGGCGTCCTTACTTTCTTACTTTCTATACTTACTATAATCTGTGCATGTCCAAGATGGCGGTCCTGTCCTAAAATGCTGCAGAAGGATGGGGCAATATCTGGCCGTTGTGGGCCGTTGCGAAGCATGTTGCCAACAGTTAAAGAGCTTTTTCACTCTCTAACGCTCCCAGGAACATTGTCTCTAGGATGAAGATGGGTTCGTGGTCGCCGTGAGAAGGGCAGCACCAGCAGCTATGGGCGGCAGTGCTAGCAGCAGCAGATGGTGGCGAACTAGTCTGTCGGCTGTTTAGCCAACTTTCCTGGCTGGATGGCCCGTCGGCTTTTGCAACCGGAGCGGTGCCAGCGTCGGTGGCTGCGGCGTCAACATGGACAGCATTTTTTTTTGTCGGAGCCACAGACGCCCTGGATGGAGGTAGGGGGCGTCTGCAAAATGAAGATACTTGGCGAGGTGGCTGCTGGTGGCTGCTTGTGGCTGCTGGTGGTGCCCACGATGATGCTGACGCCGACGCCGCCACAGGGGCAATGGTTGGTTGGTGGGACGGCCAGAAGTCAGGTGTTTATAGCTGATGAGGGGTATTACGTTGATGGGGGACCCTCCACCATGGAATTTAGACCTTGGTGCACTCTGGACCGCTATACGGCCTTCGGGGTAAATCCCGAGGATTATTCACTGTGGCGAAGCCTCCTTCATTAACATCGTTGGAGGCTAAGACTGAACATGGAGTGGCTGTGGAAGATCTGAGGTGGTGGAGGAGGGTCGAAAGGTGGACAGAGTGGTGGTTTCCCTGTCGCCTTGGATAACCCCCCTCACTTTCAGCTGATTTATAGGCATGAGGATGGCCACCCTGCCCTGCCCTATTGGTTTCTCAATGGAGGTGCTACCCCATTTGTTTTCATCTTTCCCTCTCCAGTATCTTTCGCCTTGAGAACAATGTGGACCTTCTTATTCTGGAGTTTTGGGACTTGGCTTTGCTTTTCATCCTGCTCGCTGGCTATATGGGGGGGGGGGAGAGAGGCAGTTTACGGGAGGACTGACAGAGCCAGTTCTATACTGCATTTACACTACTGGTGGGATGTTCCACCTTTCCTAGGGCCAGTGTGGCCAAACCACCGTGAGAGGGCGGTTTGGATGTCTGCCCCCAGTTGGTCAGAATGCGAGGACTCTTGCCCATTACCGTGAAAGGGTAGTGGTGATTCTTCCGGTCATGTTTAATCTGGCCTTTTTTCCTGGACATTTTGGGACTATCATTATGGACTCCTCAGCCTTATTTATACCATCATCCCAGAGTTTTGGATGTACCCAAGGTCCAAGCTTCTTGCACTGTGAGATTCCCCCCTCTCGTAGGTTTGGCCCTCCACGTTATCGAGGGCCTATCTCGATGACGGGTTTTGGAACCCCAAGAGATGGCATGCGTCAAATAAGAGATTAAGGGTTTTTTTAAATGCATTGTTAACTAAAATTTTAAGGGGTTCAGGGATGACCAGAGTGGGAATGGGGGAAAACCCACAAGGGTCACAGACGGGTCTGGCAGAGGGCAGCGGCATTAGGGATGCAGGGTTGGACACCAGGGAGGGGGCTAGAGCTTGACCTTATGAGGGCCATATGATCTGTACTGTGGGTGGGAGGGGCAGATATGGTGGAAGCAGGGGGCCATATCATGTAATGGGAGTGCGCTCTCGATATCTTCGTGCGATTGCGCACTCCGGTCCCCAAGGCTTCACTCGTTTCCCAGGTAGCACAGACTCTCGGGGCCTGGGCCTTCGGCTGATGCTACGCAATGCCAGATCCATGATAAATAAGGCCCCCCTCATTTACGATCTTATTCAGGAGGAGGAAGCAGATCTGGCGGGTATTATGGAGACCTGGTTGGGCCCAGAAGGGGGGGTGCCCCTGGTTGAAATGTGCTCACCAGGTACATTTCATCAGCCGGGCATTTCATCAGCCGAGGGTCCAGGGTAAGGGTGGGGGGGTGGCGGTTATTATTAAGGAAAGTCTATGTCCGAGGGAGACCACTGTACCTCAGATAGCTGGATGTGAGTCCCTCCTTGTGAATTAGGGTCGTGGGATGCAGATGGGCCTGCTGATTACGTACCTGGCTCCCTGCTGCGTGGCAGCGGCTCTGTCCCAGCTGCCTGACGTGCTAACCGGGGTGGTGGTTGATACCCCCAGGCTTATGGTTATGGGGGATTTCAACCTGCCATCTGTCGGTGAAACGTCTATGGCGGCTCGGGAGTTCCTGGCTTCCATGACGGCCTTGGACCTGACCCACATAGTTCAAGGCCCTACTCACATGGGGGGGACACACTCTGGACTTGATTTTTGTCTCTGGTCAATGGCAGAATGATCTGGAAAGAGGGGATTTAGTCACCGAACCCTTGTCATGGTCTGATCATTCCCTCCTTTGCATGGACTTTCGAACCACTACACCTCGCCGCAGGGAGACGGAACTGACCAGGTTGTTGCAGGAAAAGAAACGGGACCAGGCCAAGCTCTTCAATGCAGGAAAAGGTTTATTGTGCATGGTTCAAACAGCCCAAAAGCAAACTAAAAGTCTGAACCCTGAGGGGGTCCTTCATGACAAGTATTTATACAATCCAAATGCATATACATATCAGGCAGTGTTACATTTAACACATAGGAACTAACTTCCATCAGCCTACAAGGATCAAAGAGGAGAGGAAACACCCGCTAACACATTCATGTTCTCTGGTCAGTGTCTCAAGACAAAACATAATAAGATAAGGGACTGGAAGACGCCTCAAGGGTAATAAAGGAAGCAGCATTTGTTATCTGGGGATATACATGACATTTGGGGTGCAATAAACAGTGAATAACAGGATGCATCTGTTTTGGGTCAATTTACCCTTTTACAGATAAGTACCTTCGTCAAGTACCTTCGTCAATCCAGCAACCTTTTATCAGCACGGAAGAGGAACTTCAGCCTTTGCCAAAGGTTTAGAACTTTAATATTCGAAGTTTAGCCAATATCAGAATTTGGTCTACCACAAGGTGGTTCCATCCTAGGTGCCTGATGGACCCAGATAGGTTCCTGGCAGAGCTTGGGCCATTTCCTGAGACTCTGGCTCATGGCACGACTGAAGAGCTGGTGGCTGTCTGGGATAGGGTGGCCGCCAGAGCTTTGGATCTTGTTGTGCCTTTGCGGCCTCTGACCCGGTGCCGATCTCAATTGGCTCCCTGGTTCTCCAAGGAGCTGAGAGAGATGAAGCGCCGGAAAAGACGCCTGGAGAGTGATTGGAGGGCCAGTCGCTCCGAATCTGACGGAACACAAGTGAGGTCTCATATTAAGATCTACCTAGTGGCAATAAAAGCAGTGAAATTTAACTATTTTTCCGCTCTTATCAGGTCTGCAGAGAACCACCCAGCAGCCCTGTTTAGGGTGACCCGCTCCCTCCTTCATCTGGGAGCGAGGGAAGACCCCTTGCAGAGCAGGGCTGAGGATTTTGTGCATTTCCTGCATGACAAAGTCACTCAGATTCGGGAAGGTCTGGACTCTGATTGGGTAGATCCAGATGGAGTGATGGAGGGGAATCTTGAGAATGTTATCTGGGAGGGGTTTGACCCTGTGACTCCCGAGTATGTGGACAGGATTCTGGGAAGGCTTAGCGCTGCCACATGTCTGTTGGATCCGTGTCCCTCCTGGTTGGTGCTGGCCTCCCGGGAGGTTACACGAGGCTGGCTCCAAGGGATTATTAACACTTCTTTGAGTGAGGGTCACTTCCCCCCCTCTTTAAAAGAGGCGGTGGTGAGGCCTCTCCTCAAGAAGCCTTCCCTGGACCCGGCTATATTAGCGAATTATCGCCCAGTCTCCAACCTTCACTTCGTGGCAAAGGTTGTTGAGAGTGTGGTGGCATGACAACTGCTCCAGTACCTGGATGAAGCCGATTATCTAGACCCGTTCCAGTCAGGCTTCAGGCCAGGACACAGCACGGAAACGGCATTGGTCGCATTGGTTGATGATCTCTGGAGGGCTCGGGACAGGGGTTTCTCCTCTGTCCTGGTCCTATTGGATCTCTCAGCAGCTTTTGATACCATCGACCATGGTATCATGCTGCAACGATTGGAGGGGTTGGGAGTGGGAGGCACCGTGTTGCAGTGGTTCTCCTCCTTCCTCTCTGACCATACGGAGTTTGTGTTGGCAGGGGGGCAGAGGTCAACCTCGAGGCGCCTTGTTTGTGGGGTGCCACAAGGGTCGGTCCTCTCGCCTCTTCTGTTCAACATTTATGTGAAGCCGCTGGGTGAGATCATCTGTGGTTTTGGAGTGAGATTCCATCAGTATGCTGACGACACTCAGCTGTACATCTCCACTCCAAACCACCCCAATGATGCCCTTAACGTGATGCCCCGGTGTCTGGAGGCCGTGCGGATCTGGATGGGGAGAAACAGGCTCAAACTCAACCCTTCCAAGACTGAATGGCTGTGGCTTCCAGTGCCCCAGTATAGTCAGCTGGCACCATCGCTGACTATTGGGGGTGAGATCTTGGCCCCCACAGAGAGGGGTCGCAACTTGGGTGTTCTCCTGGATGCACGGCTGTCTTTAGAAGAGCACATGACAGCCGTGGCCAGGGGAGCTTTCTATTGGGTTCGCCTGATGCACCAGTTGCGTCCCTTTCTGGACCAGGATGCCCTGTGCACAGTCACTCATGCCCTCGTCACATCCTGTCTGGACTACTGCAACGCTGTCTACATGGGGCTCCCCTTGAAGAGCACTCGGAGGCTCCAGCTGGTCCAGAATGCGGCTGCGCGGGTGGTTATGGGTGCAACTCGGCGCGCCCATGTAACACCCCTCCTGCGCGAGCTGCACTGGCTCCCGTTAGTCTTCCGAGTGCGATTCAAGGTGTTGGTCACCATCTTTAAAGCGCTCCATGGCTTAGGACTGAGGTACATACGAGACCACCTTCTGCCATCAACAACCTCTCACCGGCCAATACGCTCCCATAGAGAGGGGCTCCTCAGGGTGCTGTCAGCCAAACAATGCCGACTGGTGACACCCAGGAGGAGAGCCTTCTCTGTGGGGGCACCAGCCCTTTGGAATGAGCTGTCCCTAGAGCTTCATCTTAGCCCCGACCTGTGTACTTTTCGCCGTACCCTAAAGACCTTCCTGTTTCAGCAAGCCGGATGTCAGCGCTCTAAATCATTCTTGCTGCATCGCTGACATGAAAAGGAAAAAAGTTTAGAAGTGGCAGTTTGAAATTTAGCAGCTTGGCTTTTCACCCAGTTTCTTCTGGCAGATAACGTCACCTAGGTGATGGAGGGAGGGGGGACATTCCTGTGATTTGAAGCAGCCGGGATGGATAACTGATTTGGAAGATGGCCAATGAGACACTGGGGGTTTGAGAAATGGAAAGGGAGGGGTTTGGGATCAAAGAGTCAGTTTCAGCTGCAAATGAGTTCAGGACAGATTGTTATTTTTTCAATAAATGGAAGATCTCATTAAAGACTTTGTGTTTGAGAATGAAATTTATTTGAGATAACGTCGGAACCTGACACCGGACTGGCCTAATATATGAATTTTAAGTGGGTGTATGTATGTTTTAATTTGAGGGCCAAATTGTATATATTCATTTTAATTGATTTTAAATTTTATAAATTCATGTATTTTAAATGTGGCTGTACACCGCCCTGAGTCCCTCTGGGAGAAGGGCGGTATAGAAATCCAATAAACTCTTAAACTCTAAACTCTTAAACTCTTTCTGGATCCTGATACCTAGGCTCATTGCTTTCTCCAATGAATTTGCACACGTGCCATAGCCAAAGTAAATCAGACTTGCCTTGATGTTAGATTTCAGTGATGTTTCTGGTTTTATCCAACTTAACACTTCTCTGTTAGCCACACTGACTGTCCATGATATATACATTCTGGCCTTTATTATGCACTAAATGCTGCTAATTCCATATTTTTAGTATCTGATCATTGTACAATTCCAACAATTTTTATTCTTTTTATCTCTGACTATTAGCAATAGCACTTAGACTTATATACTGCTTCACAGTGTTTTATAGCCCTCTCTAAGTGGTTTACAGAGTCAGCCTATTGCCCTCAAAAATCTGACTCCTCATTTTATTGACCTGGGAATATATTTATATTCAGCACATAAATAAAAAAGACAGGAATGATGTCTTTTGTACAATTGTAGAAGCCAAAACACATTTTATTTAAATCATGGTAAGTGTCTGTGTGTTTCTCACCATTTTTGCCTGAACTGGTGACTACTGCACAACCACAACCACTGGATGATTGTGGTTTCTTTGACACTTGATAGACAGAGGTTTTCTTTTCTGACCACCATCACCTGTCCAGGCAGATCCTGGGAGGTTTTTGTAAGGAATTCCCAATTGTTTTAGGCTTTCAGATTGACTGATTGGATCTCCTTGCAGTCTCAAGAGTCTTCCCCAACACCACAATATGAAAGAATCAATTCTTCAGCGCTCAGCCTTTCTTATGATCCAGCTCTCACAGCCCTACATCACTACTGGGAAAACCATACTTTGGGCTATAGAGATCACAATATGCACATAAGAATATTATGAGCTACATGACTAAAGATTTAGTATGGAACCGGCTGGCAAGGCTACCAAAAAGAAACCTACTTAATGAACATGGAAGTAACTTTAACAGAATAGCAAAGTTAGAAAGGACCTTGGAGGTCTTCTTGTCCAAGGAGAGACGTATCAAGAAAAGTCTGTAACATCCAGTAAAGGTCAGATTGTCTTATAGTCCTTCAAGCACCAGATACAATAAACTTTTTTTTGTAAGTAATAGGAACAACCACATTCCCAAAAATGTCCTTTTGTACATCAAAGCCTTGTCTGGTTGGTGTTGGCAAGTTTCCTGAATCGTGTTTTCAAGTAAGAGGATTAGTGAAAGTCTGAAAAACATTCAGAGCTAAGGTGCACCTGTTTCCAAGTCTACCCTTCAGTAAATATATAGCAGAACATATGCTGCTATATTTTTAATGCTCTGTGTTCATTTGAAGAGGAGATTATTTCTCCCAAGGTGAACAATCCTTTCTGAGCTAGGCTTTCCTAAAGCAGCCATGAGCATAACGAGAGCTGCAAGACAGCTAAGATGTTCTGTAGGAGAGGCGACCATCCATAAGGACATGGTTTTAATATTTAAGAGTTAATAGCCGAGATATTGTGGACTCTCTAATCTGCCAAGGCTCATGTGTTTGCAAGTAAAAAGTAGCCAGCCACCTCCAAACATACTTGCTCACAGTTGACTGGGCTCGGTATGAATTGTGGGGCTGCTTTTCAGTTCATCTTCTCATAAACCAAATTTCAGGGCTCTTGTCCTGAATTCTGCTACTTCTACTTCACAACATTGGACAAAAATTCCACAGGGTCTGGCCTAGCTGGGACCTTAGCAGATGCTTGATGAGATGGCATCTCTGTGTGTAAGAAATTGACCGAGTGGCATCTAATTATAGCAACAAACGTTTGCCTTGTGGAATAAGACCACAGCGCCACAATTAAAGGATTTGAGAGGCAAAATAAAGCTTGAGGAGAAGTGACAACCTCAACACCTTTGGATCAAATCCCTTTTCCCTTCTCTCACAAGTTTATTAGCATCAGCATCTGATCCCACGTACCCAACTTCTGAAATCCATTTATAAGCAGGGTGTCAATTTGTCTGAGACAGGGGATTCTATTTCTGCCTAGGATCATGTCCAAGATCATGTCCCACTCGTGACTTAGAGAATCTTCATAAAATCAGCCAGACATCACTGGATTCTTGTCCTCTTAGTTTGTGGGCCCCAGGAAGAAGGAGAAGGGAAGATAACATTATCCAATTCAGATTGAACATCTTACAGGTAGTCCTCAAATAACAATCATTCATTTAGTGACCGTTCAAAGTTATAGTGACACTGAAAAAAGGGACTTATGACCAGTTTTCACACTTATGACCATTGCAACATCCCCGTGGTCACATGATCCAAATTCAGCGGCTTGGCAACTGGCATGGACTTATGATGGCTGCAGCATCCTGGGGTCATGTGATCCCCTTTTTGCGACCTCCTGACCGCAAAGTCCATGGGGAAGCCAGATTCACTTAAGAACCATTTTAGCAACTGAACAATAACAGGAGAGATTTACTTCACAACTGTGGCAAAAAAGGTCATAAGGTGACACTTAACAACTGTCTCACTTAGCAGCAGAAATGTTGGGCTCAATTGCAGTCATAAATCAAGGATTATATAGATTTCCACTAGGGTTCCAGATCCCCATTCTAACATATCAATTACAGTTAGCTGATTGAAATGTCTTTGAATATTAGTCGCTCGGGTGGTAGTTATGGTGTTGGTTTAAGCTCCGAGCTTAGCAATTTGGCTGCAAATGTTTCATTCCATTCGAGGAGACATTTTCAGTGCGCTTTGGACTGTGCTTGTCTGGGGGAGCCCTGGCCTTTAAATACCCTTCTGAGTCCTGGTCTGATTTTGGGTTGTGTGATTGGCTGGCTGTAGTCACACAACCCGAAATCACACAACCCGAAATCAGACCAGGACTCAGAAGGGTATTAAAGGGCTCCCCCAGACAAGCACAATCCAAAGTGCACCGAAAATGTCTCCTTGAATGTGGACGAAATGTTTGCAACCAAATCACCAAGCTCAGAGCTCAAACCAACAATGGTTAGGTGAGTCTAATTGTACATCATGATAGTGAATGACAGCATCAGTAGTGGGTTTCACTTCCTTCACTACTGGTTTGGAACTGTGAGCGAGTGCATACGGTGCTTCTGCGCATGCGCAGAACCTAACTGCATTAACAGAGAGAAAGAATCAAAATCGCATGAAGTTTTAGTATCACTTTATAAAGCCTTGGTAAGGCCACATCTGGAATACTGTGTCCAGTTTTGGTCACCACATTATAAAAAAGATGTTGAGACTTTGGAAAGAGTGCAACCGTTCTTCATATGTTTTAGTCTTTTTGAGATGACAGCTCACTGTATTTGCTTGACATTCTACTTGGAATCTTTTCTACCTAACATTAATGCAACAGCAGAAAGAACAGTTTCCACCATCAGATCTTCACACTAATTAAGCAATGGGTATAATGTGCTTCTAAGGCCAAGAACATCCCTGGCAGGAAAAGACTGGTTTATCTGGAAGTCTTTCCATAGCAGACTTCTTCTTAGTGCTCCCCGAGAGCTGCTTTTTCAGGTCAAACATATGCCAGTGCAATGGTCCTCGAATTTATATCCTCTCTCTGGAAGGAATGCATTCATCCATGAAGCAATTCCTTTCAACAAAGCAACTTAATCTGAATTGCAAACTACTACCTATAGCATCAGCTCTTCCACTTGTCTTCTCTGGGAATTCAAGAGCAAGTTAGATGATGTTCTGCAAAGTTTTTGTTTCCAGGCATTTCAAGGCCAAATTCAGGGTCCCAACAGAAGAGATGTACCCAAGGATTGGAATCCAAATCCCATCAATGAAGTGGAGAGGAATAATTTGTGGCATCTCCTTTGTCTTTTTGCAGTATGCAAAATGCAGATGTCATGTCCGACTCTACAGGGGTTGTGCTCATCTCCGTTTCTTGGGTGAGGGAGCCAGCATTGTCCAAAGACACTTCTGTGATCATGTGGCTGGCCTGACTATATGCTGAGGCACAGGGAATGCTATTACTTCCCCTCCAAAGTGGTACCTATTTATCTACTTGCATTTGCATGTTTTTGAACTGCTAGATGGCCAGGAGCTGGAGCAAGGAGCGGGAGCTCACCCAATCGCACAGTGCTCAGGTCTCCAATCCAGTCTGTCAGCTTTCCGGCTGACAAGCTCAGCGTCTTTAACCACTGAGCCATTGGTAAAGTTAGCCAATCAAAATTTGAATCATCTACAGCAAGTCTTTGTTTACTAAATACTGTTGATCAGCTCAGGAAAATGACTCCTGCTTTACTCAAGCTGTGGTCTTTCACTGATTATTTCAGTTTGCAGAATGTAGAGTCCCAAAACAGGAGTGGAAGTCCTAAAACTAGTCATTCAAATAATACATTATGGACAGGAATAATCTTGATAGCCTCCAAGTGTTTGGAAGCACCTCTAAAGATGCGATGATTTCTTCCTCGTGTATCAAATAAATGCCATTGGCACCATGAAATATATTGATTAGAATTAGTGTACAACTCTCTATAGGTCTCACTCATTCTTGACCTCTGGAATGGTCTTTCCCCAGAGATTTTTATGGCTCCTATGTAAAAATAGTTTCATTCAAGAAACTATTGAAGATCTGGTTGCTCTCCCAGATCAGGGAGATGGTGGATCCCCTGTTGTTCTTTTGCTTGCTTTGATCTTGTTTGAGGTTCTTTGTTTTTCCAATCAGTTGTACCTTTTATGTTTTTATATACATTTTAGTATCCCATTATAAGCCTCTCAGAATCGTTTAGGAATCAGGAGATCTACAAATTAATTTTTTTAAAAAAGTTAACATTTCTTCTTACTGCACCAACATAGACTCATGCAAAAATGTTTTCAATTTGACTGAGTGCTGCTGATTTATTATTTATTTGTTAATGACATTAACTTATTTCTTCATGACCACATTTTTAAAATATTCAATATGTGTTAATGATCACACTTGGAATGCTGCATCCAATTCTGGTCACCACAATACAAAAAAGATGTTGAGACTCTGGAAAGAGTGCAGAGAAGAGCAACAAGAATGATTAGGGGGTTGGAAGCTAAAACATACAAAAAACGGTTTCAGGAATTGGGTATGTCTAGTTTAATGAAAAGAAGGACTAGGGGTGACCTGATAGCACTGTACCAATATTTGAGGGGCTCCTAGAAAGATGAGGGGATTGAAACTATTTTCCAAAGCACCAAAGGCAGGACAAGAAACAGTGGATGGAAACTAACCAAGGAGAGAAGCAACCTAGATCTAAGGAAAAATTTTCTAACAGTAAGAGCAATTAAACAATGGAACAGAAATTACCTTCAGAAGTTGTGAGTCCTCCATCTTTTCAAAAAGAGACTGGACAACCATTTGTCTGAAATGATATAGGGTTTCCTACTCAAGCAGGGGGTTGGACTAGAACACCTTCCAACTCTATTATTCTATGTTCTATGACATTTGTAAACCACCCATTCAGGATAACTGAATGACTAGGAATAAAGTAATGGGGTATAAAGTATTTTGCAAAAGAGAAGAGATTTGTTGTTTCTAGCATTATATCTGCTTTGCTGCAAAATATTCATAATTCTCACACCAACATGTACAGTGGGGAAAAAAGATATCTGAAGAAGAAACATGCAGAAACCTGATGATCTGAAACTTTCCAAAATAACCCTATTTGAAAACATACAACGTCTAACCTGTTTGTCTCTTCTTCAATCTGATTACAGATGCTTCCTTAGGGACAAACCATGTTGAATTCAGTAAAAATGATTTCCAGGTAGAGGGGAGGGATGAGATTTTTCTCTCTCTCTCTAAGAAGTTTAATTATTTGACTTGCCCTTCCAGCAATTTCTGTGTGATTATAACATAAAACATTGCAGCCAAAATGGGAAGACACCTAGATGAGAAAATAAATATCCTCTATGAAATATAATTGTTGTTCCCCAAGCTGGAATGATTGCCTATATTTTAAAAAACAATTCGAGTTGGTATATTTAGAAGTCCTGTCTAAAATTTAATGGCAGTTGGAATGCAAATATTCTGAATCAGAGCCAACCGGCATAAAAATGCAACTACACAATGGGGGATTTAAGAGGTTTTTTTGCCAGTGGATTTTTACTCACTTTTAGTACAATTTGAATTTAAATGCATGTTTGGGCAATGCATGTTTGGGCAATGTTTTTTGGAAAAATGGTCAGCGGCAAAGGTCAGGCACAGGCAATCTTAAGGTTGCATGCTCTCAGTTTTTCAAATAAATGGTTCAAGCTTTTAGTAAGAGTGATCTCTCACCAACCCACAGGATAGGGGGTGCAAATGCATAGAGAGAAAATGCAGAAGGAAGCATCAGAAAGAGAGTAAAACAGGAAGCAAACAAAAACAGAAGGGGAAAAAATTGTGGTTCCTAATAGTTTACACTTTCTGTGTCAAAGAAATGTACTCCTGGCCCCTATCCTCCCACCCCTACATTAAGGAGGAAAAACACATATAAACCAGGGATGGGTTCTACTTACCTTTACTACTGGTTTGCAGCGGGGCTGCACATACGCTCTTCTGCTCATGCGCAGAAGAGCGCATTTTTGATGACTTCCTGCTTCCTCATCCTAGCTGTTTGGCTACGTGTTACAGGCCTAGCTTTCTCAGGTTCTCTATTATTATTTGTCTGCTGTAGAGGGGAAAGGATTCTGGTAGGTATCCCAGCACCCTTGATTGTTAGTTGAGATCTCAGCCTGTCTTCTGGCTCGATCGTAACCAAACAGCTAGGATGAGGAAGCAGGAAGAAAAACTGCTGTCCTCCAATCAGGACACAGAGTTACAGGCTAACCAGCATACATCAGTAGCAGCAAACATAGAAAAGCGACAGCTCCGACCTCGCAACAAACCCATAGCTTCTAAACTAAACAAGAGCCTGAAGATGACAGCGTTGTGAGCTTGTCGAAACGTTGCTAGAAAGAAAAACTTTTAAGGTACTGGTAGGATTTTAGCTAAGGTTTTAAAGGACCTTGCAGAGTGCTCTGTAAAGATTTTTAGAAGATTTTAAGCTAGGATTTTAACCAGAATTTTAAACATTTTAACTAACTTATTTACAATGACGTGGGAAAACACCCAAGATTTTAATTTTTTGCATATACACACCCGTGAAAACTTAAGAAGACATATATCTATATCTATATCTATATCTATATCTATATCTATATCTATATCTATATCTATATCTATATCTATATCTATATCTATATCTATATCTATATCTATATCTATATATCTATATCTATATCTATATCTATATCTATATCTATATCTATATCTATATCTATCTATCTATCTATCTATCTATCTATCTATCTATCTATCTACAGATATATATCTCCCTTAAATCTTAACAACAGACAGCAAAATGCTGCTTTGATGTCTGATAAAGCCAAAAAATCTAGTGAATGAGATTTCACTGAACCATGGCTGTATAAAGATCTTGATTTATGTAGGAAAAACCTGGATGAAACATAGATAGATAGATAGATAGATAGATAGATAGATAGATAGATAGAGATATTCACTTCATTTATCGCAGCTAGAAAATCAGCAAAATCTCTATTATAGCCTCTGTTTTGATACTCTGTCACTAAAAAATGGCAGATGAGTTATGCATACACATACAGAATAGAACTGGAAAGGGGCATTGAAGGATTCTAATCCAACCACCAGCTCAAGCAGGGGATCCTATACCATTTCAGACAAGTGGTTGTCCAATCTCTTCTTAAAAGCCTCCATTGTTGGAACAACCACAACTTTTGAAGGAAAGCCATTTCAACTGGTGTATTTTTCTCACTGACAGGTTGTTTGTCTCCCTCAGTTGTTTCCATCCATTGCTCCTTGTTCTGCTTTCAAGTGTTTTGGAGAATAGATTGACCTCCTCTCCTTTGTGACAGCCCCTTAGATACTGGAACACTGCTATCATGTCTTCCCTGGTCCTTCTGTTCACTAGACTAGCCATGCCCAGTTCTTGTAACCATCCTTCATATGTTTTAATCTCCAGGCCCTTAATCATCTTTGCTGCTCTTCTCTGCAATCTTTCCAGAATGTCAACATCTTTTTTATAATGTGGTGATCAAAACTGTTCAGGCCAATTCTATGGAAACAAGGAAGAAAGCTGAGATTTAGCAGAAGCATCTTCTAATCCTTGAGTGTAGTTGAAGATCAATGTCAGGGAGTTGATTGATCCCATCCTGGCTCTGGGATAATCGCACCCTGGTTTAGAGGTTTGGACCGAGGCTTTTCCTCGAAAGTATACATTAAGAAAATAAAACCCGAAGATGTTCTAAGAGAAACTCATTTTATTGTAAAAGTAAAAAAATAAAGATAACTCTTACTATCTAATTAATTGGCTACATCTTGCCAGTGTTCCTGCCTCACCTCTTGGCAGGAGAACAAAAGAGTAAGAAGAAGGATAATGGAGGCTAGAAAAGAAATGCACGCTTGCGCACTTAATACTGATAACAAAACTTGGCAAAAACTACAGTAAGCCTATTAGACCAAAAATGATAGCTCAGCTGGGAAATACAAGAACGTGGTGACAATCCCCTTCTTTGCCAGTTGAGCGAACATCAGGTACATCATCACATAAGGCACATCTTCTTACGCAGATACTCGTGTTGAGCTGCTGGGAGTGGTTTGTTGAGGATGTCTGCAATTTGATCATATGTAGATACATATTGCATTTTAACAAAACCTTTTTTCACCAATTGTTTTATGTTTTGATAACGGATGTCAATGTGTCTGGACCTAGAACCTGTGAAATGTGATTCAGAAATATAAACCACCGATTCATTGTCTTCCATCACGGTGATTGGTCGGATCAGACATGTCCAGATATCTGTGACCAAAGCATCAAACCAAGTTAGAGAATTACATGCATCTGAAACACAAGCATATTCAGCTTCAGTAGAAGAACAGGAAACAAAATTCTGTTTACGCACTTGCCAATAAACAGGACATCCATTCAAGAACATCATATAACCTGAAGTACTTTTGCGTGATTTCTTATCACTCACCCAATCAGAATCTGCATAACAACATAACTCTGCATAATCAGTATGTGTTGGTTCTAACAATAACTTCATGTGTTTTGTGTGCCTTAGGTATCTCAATAATTTCTTAATGCATGTCAATGAAACTGTTTTGCCTTACCTACGTGTCGTGACAAGAGATTTACACTAAGTGCAATGTCGGGTCTGGTCCAACTACTAATGTACAACAGTGACCCAATGACTGAATGATAAAGTGTTTGATCCTCGAACTCAGGACTCGGTTCTTGTGTCAAGTTGTGAAAATCTGTTTGCATGGGTGTCTTTGTTGTGTTAGCATCCTTCATGTTGCAATGATGCAAAATTTGTTCAATTTTATCTTCTTGTGAAAGACTAAACCCCTTCTGTGTTTTGTCAATCTGAACACGTAAATAAGTGCTAATATGACCTAAAGATTTCAATGTGAAGTATCTCTGCAAAGCTTTGGCAAAACTTTCACTCATCTGCTTATTTGGACCAATATAAACAATGTCATCAACATAAACAAGAACTATTTGATATGCATTGTTAGATCTTTTTGTGAACACGCACTCATCAGTTTCAGACTTAATAAAGCCCATTGAATTTAGCTTGTCAGTAAGACATAAATACCACATTAAACCAGACTGTTTCAGACCATAAAGACTTTTTTGTAGAAACCAGGTATCCCCTTCTTGCTGTCGGAAACCTGGAGGACCTCTCACGTAGATTTCTTCATCTAGGTCAGCATGTAGATAAGCCGTGTCCACATCGAACTGGAAAACTTTTAAGCCAAGTATAGTTGCAGTTGCTAAAGCAATTTTTACACTCTCAGTTCTGACTGTCGGTGAGTAGGTATTTGTGTAGTCCTCAGGATAACGTTGAGCGAAACCCTGAGCTACAAGTCTGGCCTTGTACAATGACTCACCATTTGGTTTCTTTTTGATTCTGTAGACCCATCGAGTGCCAATGATTCTTTTGTTTGCTGGAGGTTTTGCAGGAGTAAACACCTTAAGTTTCTTTAGACTGTCCATTTCAACCTGCATTGCATCATACTACTTCTCTTGCTCTGAATCAGGAAGATACTTGATTTGTGTGAACGTATCAGGTGGAAGTGTAACATTACAAATCAAAGGCAAGGGTGTTTTTGTCAGTTGCCATGAAAATCGTTGTGGAGGGATTCCTTTTGTGGCCCTCTTGGAACGTCTCGGAACAACAGTCCATTCTTCTTCTGCTTCGTCCTCGTCCTCATATTCGTTGCTAGCATCAGCATCCACGGCTCGCGAAGATGGAACATTGGGTTGAGAAGAACTGGTGGATGGAACTTTCGCCTGTGAATCTTGGTCATCAGGCTGCGTGGCATCAACAACATCATCTCTAGGAAAGTAAACTCCAGGATCATTGGAATGAATCCTGGACCAGTCAACATCTTCCTCAAAATTAGCAGATTGGGAAATCACAATTACATGTTTAGAGTCAATAAATTTGCTCCATTTTGAGTTATCATCAATACCCATAAATCTCAGTCTCTTTGCTACTGGACCTCCTTTTCTTCTTTGAGCTAAGGGAATGTTCACCATAGCGTATGAACCAAAAATATGGAGGTTTTTGAGATCGGGCTTGTAACCATACATCATGAAGAAAGGAGTCTGATTTATTACACTGCTCCAAGTACGGTTGACAATGTAATTTGCATATTTGATAGCTTCACCCCAGTATGGCATACTAAGGTTGGTGTCTTCTAGGAGACAACGCATCATGGTTTGCAGGACCCCCTGTTGTCGTTCTATGACCCCGTTATGAGCCGGTGTGTAAGGAGCTGAAGTCTGATGGATAATTCCATTCTTACGCATCCAATCCTGGAAACGCTGAGACATAAATTCGGCACCACAATCACTCTGGATTCTGGCGATGCGAACTTGGTGTTGGGTAGAAACAAGGGCTGCAAAGTCTTTAAAGATCTGAAAAGTCTCAGATTTTTCTTTCATAGGATATACATATCCATATCTTGAATAATTATCAACAATTGTTAGAAAATATTTCCTGCCACCAAGCGTTGGCGGAAATGGACCAACTATGTCAGTGTGTACCAAATCAAAAATGCATGTTGACAGATGTGTAGCGTGTTTGGGAATGGCTGCTGCTTTGGATTTGGCTTTCTTGCAGACAGCACAATCCAAAAACACCTTACACCCCTTTAGATCCAAACCTTTTGTGAATTCCGGCATTTTCCTAAGAACACGGAAACTGGCATGCCCCAATCTTCTATGCCATTTGTGGATACACCTGTAATGCAAAGGTTTACCAGTTAGTGAATTTTCAACATTAGCAGTTTTATGAGGAACCTCAGGCTTGCTTGAGCAACCTGTTTCCTGATTTTCTTTTTGTTGGCTTTGGGAGCCTTTGGAGTAGCAACAGGATCTCTCTCTGGAATATCTTTCTCTGGGCCTGCGCTCTCCTTTGGAGTTTGTATACTTGCCTGTGCTTGCGATTTAGGCTTTGGCTTTAAGTAATAAACACCACCAATCAACATGGTTTCAGCAACAATATCTCCATTTTTAACTATGTAACTTGCTTTCTCAAGGTGGTGAACCTGGAACTTTAAAGCTCTAGACAAGTGGGCTTGACTAAGCAAATTGCTATTTGCAGTTGGTATTTAATAATCATCAGGGATGAATGTATCGAGCTCTTCAACATAAACAGTTCCTTTTCCTACGACCTTACAAGGATGATTGGAAAAAGAATAAAGTTCACGTAGCTCAGGTTCAGGCTCGTGCATCTCTGTGAAAAGTTCCTTTCTGTAGGTAACATGCAATGCTGCACCACTGTCCAAAGTCCACAAAAGCCGTCTATCATACTCTGGATGAGGTTGTGGATCGTTGGTTATTGCCAGTGTGGCAAGTGGAGCTTGTGGATCACGCCTTGGACCACGACGACCTTGTCTTCCGCCTCTGCCTCTGCGTCTGGAATCTGTTCTTCTGGGCTGGTATTAGATGGGAGCTGGTGCTCGTTGGGGACAATCCTGGGTGGCATGTCCCACACGATTGCAGATGTTGCATCTTGGCATCCTTGGAATGTAGGCCCTTCCTCGGAAGTGACGCCTCGCTGGAGCTCTTGATGTGAGTGGTTCCCTCAAATGTGGCGTGGCTAACATGAAAGCCTCCTCTTCAATTAACAGTCTACATACATTATCCACTGTGCGTTGAGCAATAGGGACTTGGTTAATTTTTGTAACAGCATCTTTCCATTCATAGCTCAATGAGCTAATGATAATGCTGATCATTTGAATATGATCAATATTATGACCTCTTTCTCTCAATTCTGTTCTGATTCCTTTCAGTTTGGTCAAATGTCCTCCAATTTGATCACCAGGTTTCAATCTCGAACCATGGAGCTCAGACATGAGCAAACACGAAGATTCAATTGAAATGGGCCTGTAACAATTTTCCAATTGGGCCCAAATTTGTTGGGCTGTTGCATCAGGCGGAAAAGTGACCTGCAGTTCAGTGTCCATGGACATCAATAATGTTGTGCGAGCTCTAATCTCTAAGTCCCTCATTGCAAAAGTCCATGGCTGTGCAGGAGGATTAAAAATCATGCAGTGAGTGCCTTCTCTGAGAAGCAATAGTGTAATCTCACTGACCCAGGCCTTATAATTGTGTCCTGACATTTTTAGTTTGGACTCACCAGCTAGTGGAGCAACAGAAAATGCCTGGTGAGGAACATGCATTTGATATGCTGGCTGTGCCATTGGAGGTGGACCAGGAGCTGGTCTTGGTTGTGCTATGGCTGGGGGCACATATGCAGGCATTTGTGGCTGTTGCATTGAAATCTGCTGCATTCCAGCTACCATTTGTCCTTGAGCCTGCCTTTGCTGCATTAAGCATTCTTGTGTTCCATCTAAAGAGACACCAGCACCACCAGGGGGTGTAGAAGATCGGGTCTGTGGAAACACTTGTGGCATTTCAGCCTGAATATTTAAACGAGCCAAGGACACATTTGCTAACGTCTGCTGCAACAATTCAAAATGTTCATGCAAACTGTGTTGCCTTTCAGCTTCCTCTAGTAAATTACTTTCGCCAGCAGATGGTGCTGCACCTATAGTCTCGGGCAGGTCTGCATATGTGGCACTTGTAATTTGATCAGGGAGGATTTCATGTGACGTGTGCATTGCTCTCTGTTTTAATTGGCCTGACACAGAATCCACCAGGGGGGGTGTCTTTGGCTCTGAAGAAGAAGCCAAAATGGCGCTTTTAGAGATT
>WNWU01016633.1:0-14059 GCA_012654045.1 Ptyas mucosa | reverse complement strand
CTTCTCTTCTCTTCTCTTCTCTTCTCTTCTCTTCTCTTCTCTTCTCTTCTCTTCCAACTTCTATAGTTAGGTGAGATCTTTTTAAAACAGGTAAACATTATTGAAATGATGAATTAAGTCCAGAGAAAGAAATTGAGTAAATAAAGACTGACCATCTCACTGAACTGTTTTAAAATATACTTTGCAATTAATAAAAATCCAGTTATTTAAGTTTAACTTTAAAAGAAATCAGTTGTAAAGGAGAAAGAGATGAAT
The DNA here is from genome assembly GCA_012654045.1 of Ptyas mucosa. Lineage (NCBI taxonomy): Eukaryota > Metazoa > Chordata > Lepidosauria > Squamata > Colubridae > Ptyas > Ptyas mucosa. Next base: position 13,804 of record WNWU01016633.1, on the reverse strand, counting down.
GTTCCAAACATTTAAACTGGTATTAGTCTAGCTGTGGAAATGTCTTGCCTTTGAATGCCAGGTCAGAAATAGCACATGATTGCTATTTCTGGTGCCTTGGTGGCGCAGCAGACTAAAGTGCTGTTAACTAGCACCAGCTGCCTGCAATTACTGCAAGTTTGAATCTCACCAGGCTCAAGGTTGACTCAGCCTGTTCCATCCTTTTGAGGTAGGTAAAATGAGGACCCGGATTGTGGGGGCAATAAGCTGACTTTGTATAAAAAAGAACACCGCTTGGGGGGGGGGGGGCAAAGCCCTACTAAGCAGGTATATATAAAAGTATGAAGGCTATTGCTTAATGCATTGTAAGCCGCTCTGAGTCTCCGGAGAAGGGCGCATATAAATCGAACCAATAAATGAATGAATGAATGAATGAATGAATGAATGAATGAATGATATCCTGGAAAAATCCTAATTTCTAAACTGTCAATACTCTCAGGCAGACCGAGTCAGGAAACAAATACTGCAAGGCTTACAGAACTGCTATGTTATTATTATTGGGTATGGCAACTTGTTATCGTACCAAATAGAATTAAGATCGGTTATTTTTGAGTTCCTTTTTCATATTCCCATTTTCCTAGGGAAACGTTTTCATTTTTCCTCTCTGAACGGCTCATCATTCCTTCATACAATTCGGATAGAGCTGCTAAAGGGAATTTTATGGAAGGTTGCTATAGAATTAGCTGAACCTGTATGTATTTTAAGAGAATTATTGATGTATAAACTCATTCTTGCTGGGAATGCAAGATAAGGGGAAATATGTGTAAATCCATAAGGACGTTTTCAGTCATGAGAAAAAGATACAATGCAAAACATGTTGAAACATCACACTGTATGGACGCTAGCTGACTCCCTCCAAATCCCCCAGCACCAAAGAGGTTATGAAAAACATTGTTTGAAGGTCTGGAAGAGTTGCCTTTATGATTGGAATAATCTAATTGTCAAAACCCAGAGAAAGACATGATTAAGGGAAGAGGATTTAGTGAGATTATGAAGGCATTAATGATTTTAAAGAGTCATTAATTGCAGATCTGAAAGAATTTTTCTGCGAATTTGATATAAACCTACTTGATTGGCTGCACTTGTCTTTGATGAAGTCTGATTGCCTTTTTGTGTTTCAGATGATAACAAATGAAATGTCCCTCCCGGATTTCCCCCCTGCAGCTTTAATCCTAGCTGAACACGAACTGACTCCCAACACAATAAAACTGGGTCAGTTACGATGTTCACATTTAAGATGAAGAATCATATCAATAAGAATAAAATGTAAATTATTTGAATATGAGTCACACTGAAGCCAGTCATTTTCTCAGCCCTTTCTACATTACAGTTATTCTTACAGTACAGGATAGGATGGGATGGGGGAGAGAGAGATGTAGCTTTTCTTTTCCTGGAGGAGAGCTAGGATATAGATTTTACAATTATGTATTATTATAAATAAACTACTATTATTTATTAATAATAAACAGAATGCAAGACATCTGATTCATATTTCTCATTAAAGTTGCGTCCTTTGTGTTTGGGATATTTCCTATTTCTTTACCTTTTTCGTTTATTCTCCCACTCAAAGTCCCTTTTAATTTGATGAGCTCCCAGACCAGGGATGGATTCTACTTACCTTTACTAGTGGTTTGCAATGGGATCATGCGCAGATTGCTGATGACGACATCTGGGGCAGTGGGCAGGGCCTCCCGCCAGTTTTACTACCGATTCTTGTGAACCGGTCCGAACCGGGGGCAACCCACCACTGTCACAGACACATCCAACCAGTTTTCATAGCAGGAACACAAACATCATTTGCCATGGACTTCTTTCAGGATATGCTTTCAGCTTTCTACTGTAGCGTCCAGGATGAAATTTCCCCGAGTTTTCTAATTCTATAATGTAGAAGATTTTATTTGTAAGAATTACTTGTGCTTCTCTTCCCCCACCCCTTTCCTTCAAACATATTTGCACTGCATGACAAACAAGTCTTGCATCTTCAAAGACAGAACAATTTTGATTCAACCTCCTCCCATTATTTGATTGCAAAAATGTCAACGAGGACTAGAAGACTATGACCAATGGCAAGGCATGTCAACAGCTACAGTTCTGCAACAGGGGTGGTATTCACTTACCTTCACTACTGGTTGGCAAATGTGAGCGTGTGTGCCTCCTCCACATATGCACAGAGCCTTCTGCGCATGCGTAGAGGGTAAAAAATGGGACATTATGACGTCCAGGTGGGTGGGCGGAGGGTCATGCCAGTGCTACGGGATCGTGAGATCCGGACAGGACCGGCTGAATTTCATCACTGTTCTGCAACATAAATAGGTTCTATAAACAGGCTGGTATACTTCTTGGAGAGAGCCGGTTTAGTCTAATGGTTAAGGCACCAGACTAGAAAGCAAGAGACAAATTCAAGTCTTGCACTAGCCCTGAATGCTGGCTAGGTGACCTTGGGCCAATCTTCTCTCAGCCCAACCCTCCTCACAAGGTTATTATTGTGGGGAAAATAGGAAGAAGAAGGGGCATTAGATATATTTGCCCTCTTGAGTTATTTGTAAAAATAATAGGATAGATAGATAGATGATAGATGATTGATAGATAAATAGATAGATGATAGGTAGATACAGATGATAGATAGATGATAGATAATAGATGATTGATAGATAAATAGATGATAGATAGATATAGATGATAGATAGATAAATAAATAGATAGATAGATGATTGATAGATAAATAGATAGATGATAGATAGATAGATACAGATGATAGATAGATGATAGATTGATAGATAGATAGATGATAGATTGATAGATGATTGATAGATAAATAAATAGATGATTGATAGATAAATAGATGATAGATAGATAGATGGTAGATAAATAAATAAATAGATGATTGATAGATGATAGGTAGATAGCTAGATAGATAGCTAGATGATGGATGGATGGATGGATGGATAGACAGAGACAGAAAGACAGACAGGTAAATAAATAAAAATACAAAATAAATAAAAAATTCTAGCCCTTCATTGGACACAAACCAGCTGGTTGATCTGGGGTCAGTCATTCTCCCTCAGCCCTAGGAAACAGACAAAGGCAAAACATTCCTGAAATCTTGCCACGAAAACTGCAGCGACTTGCCTAGGAGTCAAGACGGCCTTGAAGGCACAAAATAAATGAATAAAAAAACCAAAACACTTCCTTGGAAGGGGTTTTATGGCACTTCTGCCTCAATGCCAGATCAATCTATAAACAGTTCAGCTGCATTCTTAGAGACAGAAAGAACTATTCTGTCTGAAACAGAATGCGACCCACTGATGCCTGTTTGACAGTTGTTTTCCCTACACTTCCCAGCACCCCGAATTGGTTGACAGCCCCTGTTAATCTCTTCCTTCCTTATTATAATTTTAGACAAAGGTTCAGCCTAGTGAATGTATGTGCACAGATCTATGCAAACTAAGATTTTTATTTACCTCCCAACAAACTAAACAAGCATGACACACAGGCTATCCCTCCCTCCCTCCCTCCCTCCCTCCCTCCCTCCCTCCCTCCCTCTCTCTCTCTCTCTCTCACTCTCTCTCTTTCTCTCTCCCTCCCTCCCTCCCTCCCTCTCTGTCTCTCCAGCAGTCACATAAAACTACGTCTTCTTCCGAGGGCAAAACATAAAGTATGATTTATGCATAGCAAGCGAGTTTTGGTCTGTGCATTCATTAATCCGAAGGAGGAAGAGAAGCAAAAAGGGCTTCGTTTTTTAAAAAGAAAGAAATGAAGTAGGATTGCATACTTTGAACAACCTGTGGATTTCCCTCCCTCTGCACATTCTTATGAAGGCAGCCTCGCCCCTTCCTTTACACCACGTATTTTCCATTTTAAGATTTCCTGTTCAAACTTAAGGGCAAAGATCTTGTCAATAGCTGCACGAAGCGAGGCTTATTTGCTGTGTGTAAAAGGTAGTCTCCAGGTCTTGCATTACTGGTAGTGGCGCTGCTCCTTATCAAGAGTATCAGTCTTAAGTTCATGGTCTTTGCCTTTTCCGACTTGTTAGGCTAAAGTCCTTCTTTTCTAAGCTATCTGAAGAATGGCTTAAAACAGCACAAATGTTCGGGGTTAGAGCGGGCGATGCAAACTGCCTCCTTCCTGCTGAAGTGCTCTTCTTTCTCCCGGTTTTCTTCTCATTCTGTTTTCTGGGTGAACCAGAGGTGGGTTTCAGCAGGTTCTGACCAGTTCTGGAGATCCGGTAGCAGAAATTTTGAGTAGTTTGGAGAACCGGTAGTAAAAATTCTGACTGGCCCCGCCCCCATCTATTCTCTGCCTCCCAAGTCCCAGCTGATCGGGAGGAAATGGGGATTTTGCAATATCCTTCCCCTGGATTGAGGAGGGAATGGAGATTTTACAGTATCCTTCCCTTGCCATGCCCAAGCCATGCCCACCAAGCCAAGCCACGCCCACCAAGCCACACCCACAGAACCGGTAGTAAAAATTTTTGAAACCCACCACTGGGGTGAACCATTCATAAACTCTCGTGTGGGTATACATCGCAGAGTTCAAACTGAAAAGCGATGAAGCCAGTGATGCAGAGGTTGATTGCGAGGAGTAAAATTAGAAACATCAACCGGATATTGATTTTCTCTGAATCATGAGCTCTAAAAAAGAAAAAAAAATGCTTGAGTACATAGTGGTAAGAATGCAAGGGTGCTCAGGACAAGCCCTGTTTTGAACATACTGAAATTAGGCTTTAATAACAATAGTCAGGTGTGAGAAATCATAGACAAAAGGTCGAATAATAAATGAACTGAAAAATAAACAAGACTTTAGTGGGAATATTCGTCTTGTAAACCGGTCCGTCCACGTGATGTTTTATGTGATCTTTCCCCTTTCTGGTTTAAAGGAGAAAGCAACAAATGAACTAAGAAAGAAAGAAAGAAAGAGAGAAACAGAGAGAGGGAGGGAGGGAAAGAGAAAGAGAGAAAGGAAGGAAGGAGGGAGGGAGGGAGGGCGGGAGGGAGGGAGGGAGAGAGGAAGGGAGGAAGGGAGGAGAAATCAGATCCACCTGCAATACTAAAAAGATCTGTTATAGGTAGTCCTCAACTTATGAACGCAATTGAGCCCAACATTTCTGATGTTAAGTGACATTTGTTAAGTGAATTTACGACCATTCTGCTACAGTTATTAAGTGAATCACTGAAGTTGTTAAGTTAGTAACACGATTAAGTGAATCGTGACTTTGGTTGTCATAAAGGGATCACATAACCCCACAGAACCAATTGCTAAGCATCCAAATTGCTAAGCATCCAAAGTTTGATCACATGATCATGGGGATGCTGCAACGGTCGTAAGTGTGAAAAACGGTCATAAGTCACTTGTTCCAGTGCCGTTCCAACTTCGAACAGTCACTACACAAACATTTGTAAGTCGAGGACTAGCTGTATTTAAAGTTCTTCTAGCATTTTGCCATCCACATCATGATTAGATCCAGGACCCTGTGAAAGTTAACAGCTGTATCAAAAACATGAACAACAGAATGGTCTTTTAACACCATATATGAAAATGTTTTCCCACCTAGAATTCCTTTGGGGTTGGTAAAATTAACTTCTTCCTAATATAAGAGTCATATCTACAAAGATGAACTGCGCAGGCAATGGTTTCCTCTGGCACTCTTTGGAAGCAAAAGTTGGCCTTGACCAGTAGCAAGGTAGATAAAGGTAAAGGTAAAGGTTCCCCTCGCACATATGTGCTAGTCGTTCCTGACTTTAGGGGGCAGTGCTCATCTCCGTTTCAAAGCCGAAGAGCCAGCGCTGTCCGAAGAAGTCTCCATGGTCATGTGGCCAGCATGAATAAATGCCAAAGGCGCACGGAACGCTGTTATCTTCCCACCAAAGGTGGCCCCTATTTTTCTACTTGCATTTTTTACGTGCTTTCAAACTGCTAGGTTGGCAAAAGCTGGGACAAGTAACGGGAGCTCACCCCGTTATGCGGCACTAAGGATTTGAACTGTTGAACTGCCGAACTTTCGATCGACAAGCTCAGCATCTAAGCCACTGAGCCACCGCATCCCTAGCAAGGTAGATGGGTGGACTCAATTACAGCAGCAACGAGAACACCACCATTGGAAGAGGTGAGGGACCACGTTGGAGGCAGATTTTCCTGGAGAAAATTTCTTTATGTGATTGCTTACTGGCTGACACTGACTTGATGGCACATTATCAAATCATTGGGTTAAATCTCTGATTTTCTAAGTCAGCTTTTCCTTCTTAGCATATCAATGTAACACCTGAGTTGTGGCCTGCTGTTGGTAGCATGAAGAGATGACACAAATATAGAGATTTTTGTCATGATGAGAACTCTGCATCTGAATAGTCTGGCGCCTTCCTTACCTTTTGTTATTATTATCGTTGCTACTACAACCTGATGACTGAGAAAGAGTCACGGTGCTCTAAAATTTCCTTATCAGCCACATGTAATTAATCACATTTCCAGGTAAAAGATGATAACCACTTTAGCATTTGATTCTGCCTTTAGAACCAGGTATCTGAAGAACAGGGCAATGAAAAGATTACATATATCGACAATGCAAACAATTAAGAGACCTTGATATGATACCATGGCTCCTGCTTGACTGAAACTTTCTGTCTTAAGTTCATGGTATACAGTCATCCAACAGATTTAGGTCAATGGTGAAAGTGAGCCTGAATGCGTTTTACTACAATCTGCATAGTGTATCTAAGAAAAATTGAAAAATCCCAGCCAAAACCCAGTACTTTTGAAAAATAATTTTTGCTCATCTTTCCCCACCTATTAAACAAGGCCAGTGTTGTAAGATGCTTTGACCCCTCCCCTCCCAGATATATTATTAATACCATCCCCACTGATTCCCATGTCATTTCATTGCTTAAAAATGTCAATTGCTGCTCCTTTTATCTATAAAAGAGCTGTTAGAACTATTGGCATGAATGCTTGACAATATTCTGCTCAGCAAGACATCAGTCCCTTTCTGAAAACTAGGCCCAGGTTAGTGAAATGATCGGAATATCCACGCAGTTTTGAATGGTTAGCATTTAATCACTTTTACCTGTATCAAAATGTAACTGAACCCATTAAGTACCTGCTGCAATTTTGAGTACTCTATGACACGATGTATCTCTCTTCTTTCGGAGTTTTTCCATGGGATAGAGGGTGGTGATGGTACTGGGGTGTAGGGGAATACGGAATATAGAGAATAAAAGAGTTGGAAGGGACCTTGGAGGTCCTCTCAATACTTGATAGAGCCTGACTAGTAGACCCAAAAGTCATTCAGCTATTGGTCAGTGTGGAAGCACATATTGCATGTGCCCATGATTGCAAATTATCACAATGAAAACAGACAACATGGAAATAGTCCAACTGGGATGTTCATTTGCATTGTAAACACGTAGGAAATGGAAAACGTGCTCCCCAAAGTCTCAATATATACAGAAAACAATATAGAATAACAGAGTTGGAAGGGACCTTGACGGTCTTTTAGTCCAGTCCAGTCCATTCCCCTGTTTAAGCAGGAAACTCTATACCAGAGGTGTCAAACTGATGTCATCATGGAGTCATCATGTGATGTATCACAGCTTTTTCCCCCTTTGCTAAACCAGGCGTGGGCGTGGCCAGTGAGCGATGCACCTAGCCAGTGGGCCACGAGTTTGATGGCCCTGCCCTATACCATTCCAGACAAATGGCTGCTTGAAAAGCTCCAATGCTGGAGTACCCACCACCTCTGAAGGCAAACCATTCCACTGATTAGTTGTCATCAGGAAATTTGTTCTTAGTTCTAAGATGGATCTCTCCTTGATAAGTTTCCCTCTGCTACTTCTTGTCTTGCCCTCAGGTGCTTTGAAGAAGAAGTCATCCCATTCTTCTTTGTGACAGCCTCTGAAATATTTGAAGACTGCTATCATGTCATGTTCGTCTCTTCATTAGACTAGACCTACCCAGAACAAGGGAAAAGTTTAACACTCGGGCTTGTCTTTACCTGCCTATCTCTCTTCTTTCCTTGTGAAAGTTGGAAGGCACCCCATCATGACTTTTGCTTTCTCATGGAATATTTGGCCATAATACAACAGGGGAGCCTGTCAAGTGGGGGAGGGTATCAATAATACCAGAATCCTTGATGTGATTGGGCAATTGCAGCCCCACCCCTTTTAACATGAATTGTATGCATACTTGCATGTCAAAAGGGGTAATGCTCCGATTGGTTGGTTGTACCTGCCTTTGTCCCTCCTGCAGATGCTGCTCTGAAAGCTACCATGTTTTGTAAAGTTTCTGTTGGTATAATCATGTCTCTTCTTCATTTGTACTAATGTAGATTTGGAAGTTTTATTCCTGGCTTTTGTGTAATGCAAAAGACAGGCAAAGTGTGGTTATGGTTGCAGATTTATGCCCCTCGGTTTGATTAGAAAGAAGTAGCCCTTAAAGCTGTTAACAATATGAATAAAAAATAAAATACAGAACAAACCAATTAAAATGCAACACATAATGGGCTTAGTCTAATATAAAAATAACAAGATAGTAATAATGTAATGCAACTCATAATGAAATAATTCAAAGCACTACATGGAAAAGTCAGTAAGAGTAATATACTCACCCTGATCAGAATATAATACTTCATCTTGTCCAATAGTGATTTGTTCCTATGCAATACCTCCTTTTTAAAAAATTAACATTCTTACAATCCCTTGTTTAGATAACTTTTATAGAATAATGACCTTCATTTCTGGTTGGCGCTTGAAAAGGTTCAGATGAGATAATTGCTTAGGGGTCTGTAACGTTTAATTGAATTGAGGTTAATAACATAATTTACAAGGGATTGTAAAGGGATCCACAAACATTTTAAGATGTTTATTTGCCAATAGCAGAGGTACAGTCTTGAAGTGTTAATTCAGAGAGACTAAATTGTAGCTTCAGAGTACTCATTCGAGCAATTAACAGCAATCATTCCAGTTGCCATTAGACACTCCTGATGTGGCTGTTTACTGACTCAATAGTAAAAGAAGTAGCATACAGTAAATGGAATTTCCTTATACAGTGGTACCTTGGTATCAACCGCTTTGAAACTTGAATTTGATACTCAGTGCATTTTGACATGAAAATTTTGTCCCAGTGCTCATCATTTGTTGTGTACTCGATGTACAAGCTAGAATCTTCTCAGTGTCAGTTACCTTGTGACTCACTACATTATTCCTTATGGCAAAAAATTGTTTGGTGCTCATCATTTTTGGTACTCATTGCGTCTCCCGGAACCAATTAAGGATGAGTGCTGAGGTACCACGGTAAAGTTAATTATGCAAATATGACTTTTCAGGCTCTGTTCACTGATTTCTTTGGTTTCAGCATTCCAGGAACCGATGATTCAAATGGATCATCATCACGCTATTGCAGTAGGCAATGCTCTTGTTCAAGTTGTGTTATTTCATTTGTCCCTGTAGGATCTGAGGCGACCGAAAATTTTAGGCTGCGTAGAGCACCTCAGAATTGGATAGTGTTGATTGGACATTCACAAACCAGAGTTCTGCTACTTCAGGATCTACTAATTCATGGGATAGTTCCTTGGAATATGGCTGTTCTATTTTTACTCCTTATCATGGATGGTCTTGCCCTTACCCTTTCTTCTGATTTCCTCCAAGACAATTCTGCCCTTATGGTAAATCCAGGCAATTTGGACTGTACATTTTTCTTAAAAGAGAATAATGCAATAGATCCTCAGGCAACTTCGTCCTTGTTTGATCAGAATATTCATTTACGTAAAATGGATGAAACAGCCGTAGAGAGGCCTTTAGCAAGAACATGATTGATAGATGACTCAGCAAGAAAGGGCTGGCACGAAGGTGAGATGGCAGAGTGTGAACAACTCACCAATGCAGGGGAGACCTTAATTGCAGGTAAGTAAGTGACTGCAGATCAGAGACTTAAATAACCTTTTTTCTTTCTTTCTGCTGAAAGAAAGAAAATAGCTGTGGTTAAAGTGCCACTGGTGCCATGGCATATTGACGGAAAGCTATTTTTAATTTTATGGCAACTACTTATCTAGAATGATGGATAAGGCCATTGTTTTCTTCTGAGTCATAGGCATTGATATACATTGACAGGGCTACGTGACTGAAGGAGAAGAGAATCTCACTTTATCTTAATCTGTTTTAGGACTGTCTCCCCTTGATTGTATTTATCTCCGTCTCTATCTCAGTGCCCAGAGTGCAGCTGGATGGAAAGCTCTGCCCAGCGTTCCACTGATAGAGATCCTCCATGTGAAATGAGCTTTCCTTTGGCACAGTCTGGATTTCCTCCTTCTATATTGTACAATGTTAGTCTATGAATAGCAACAGAAGCAAATAATTTATCTGCAATGTTCTGAGTAATGACCCCGCCCCTAATTATTCCTGTTCCCGTGCCAGAGTTATGTAAGATACGTATGGGTGTGAATATATTCATATTCATGTATTCAACTTGGGAGGGACATTTTGGGGCTGATCTGTAATGTGAGCATAGGGAGATCTATGGGAAATACCCCTGAATCTCATTCTTAGCAAACAATTTAATCTTTTTTTAGGCTTTGTGCTTTCCTCCTTTGCTGAAATGCAGAATTACTATATTATTATGCTGCCTATTGTTTTAACTAGGCAAAAAGTTAAACTCTCCCTATTCAATCTGTGAGAAGAGAATATTATAGTATTATAATTGTTTTGCAGAGTTCTCCACCCTCAACCTCCTAGTGCATAGGTGTCAAATTGGGTGAAATCCAGCAGGTTCTGACAGGTTCTGGAGAACCGGTAGCGGAAATTTTGAGTAGTTCAGAAAACCGGCAAATACCACCTCTGGCTGTTCCCAGAGTGGGGTGGGAATGGAGATTTTGCAATATCCTTCCCCCAGGAGTGGGGAGGGAATAGGGATTTGCAGTATCTTTCCCCTGCCACGCCCCACCTAGCCACACCACACCCACACCCAAGCCATGCCCACAGAACCGGTAGTAAAAAAATGGATTTCACCACTGTGTCAAACTCGCGATGTCACATGACATATAACAACTTCCCCGCCCTTTGCTAAACCGGAGGTTGACGTGGCCATCACGTGATTTATCCAGCCCGCGGGTTGCAAGTTTGACATCCCTGTCTTACTGTGATAGAACTGCGCATCCCAGAATCCTCAAGTTTGATTTCCTATCCTTGGAATTCTGGGCATTGAAGTCCTGATACATTTGGAGTGTACTGCCTTATGGACAGTTGCGATATTGGATCAGAAATGGTTATTCAACTTCTGTCCCATTTTTAAAATTTTTTTTAAAAAAATTTGATTTATATGCCGCCCTTCACCGGAGACTCAGGGCGGCTTACAATGCATTAAGCAATAGCCTTCATCCTTTTGTACATTTATACAAAGTCAGATTATTGCCCCCACAATCTGGGTCCTCATTTTACCTACCTTAGAAAGGATGGAAGGCTGAGTCAACCTCGAGCCTGGTGAGATTTGAACTTGCAGTAATTGCAGGCAGCTGGCAACTTAAGTGTTACTTTAACAGCACTTAGTCCACTGCGCCACCCTGAACTGTTCAAGGACAGTTATTTTATCTCTGCGTTTGTAGATTAATTAGGTACTCTTAGATCTTAAATATGACAATTGTATGATCACTCAGAGTATCATATGTCTTCTTTGAAAGAAGCACCATCTGTTTTGAAATATATTTAACGTAGATTATTTTCTACCATATAACCAACCACTTTCTGATTATAAATATTACTTTTAACCAATGCAGTTGACCAGCTTTATCCAAGTAGGGCTTGTTGTCCCAATGCTAGTCCAGAGTTTTGATGCCAATTTTGTTATTTCCTTCTGCTCAGGAATTAAAAGTCAAGTTGCATTTCTAAGGCCCAGAAAAAGTGTTGGCCTCATTCTGTGAGGTCAAGGAGAATCTGGGCTAAACTTTCCTTGGTAGCACCCAATATTTGATTGTTTGGTAAATGGGGGCGGGGGGGTGGGGAAATAAAGGGACAAACAGGAAATTCTCAAGAATTCTGTGCATCTACAATTTTAATCTTTTTTTATTCTTTCAGAACAGTTATATAGCAGAACATTCTGCTTCCTTTTAGGGAAGGGACCTCATGGACACTTGCTTCAAGTCATTAATGCCCCAAAGGAGCTTTCTTTCTCTTCTCCCTCTTGCTCCCTGTCCTTAATCATTTCTTAATTCAGAGAAGTTATTTCTCCTTTCTTCCTCTGACATTAGTAGCAGTGTTAATGAGTTCCCAAAGTTTTTTTTAATCCTCCCCTCCTTTTCCCGACACTATCAAAGCAGTAGCTACTTCCCTTTTCTTTAAAAAAAAAAAGATTGCAAAACCACATAGTCCTGAGCAGTTGCCAAAAAAGCTGCCTTGTCTTGGCTCTTCTACTGAAAAAGGAGGGGCAGGATTCCCGGTTCCACCAGTGCTAGTGTGTATGTGTGTGGGGTGTTATCTGGGACCAATAGACCAGAAGCTTCACCCCCTGTGGCCTATCTGGCAATCAGGTCTTGTTTCCTTCGACAGAAAGAGACCCAAGAGCTCCAATCCCAAGATTGCTGGTTTACTTTGACATAGGAAAGCCACCAGGAAAAGAACTTAAATGGAAGCTTGAGATCATGGACAAATAGAAAGAGAGAAAGATCTCTTCAGATCAGAGGAGATGGTGAGAAAGATTCAGATGCAGGATAAAGCAAGATCTCATCATCTTTCTCCCTCCCTTTTTTAACCCCGAAAGCAGAAGGACTTCCTACAGATCCAGTAAATATTGATAAAATATATTCTCTTTCCCAGTGGTGAAATCCAAATTTTTTTTACTACCGGTTCTGTGTGTGTGGCTTGCTGAGCGTGGTGTGGCTTGGTGGCCGTGGCTTGGTGGCCGTGGCAGGGGAAGGATACGGTAAAATCCCCATTCCCTCCCCACTCCTGGGGGAAGGATATTGCAAAATCTCCATTTGACCCACTTTGGGGCCAGCTAGAGGTGGTATTAGCTAGTCCTCCAAACTACTCAAAATCTCTGCTACCGGTTCTCCAGAACCTGTCAGAACCTGTTGGAATTCACCCCTGCTCTTTCATGAGGAAACCTTGGCTTTCTTTTCCTTTTTTCAGTTGTTTGCAAAATGGCTTGTGAGAAATTTCTAAAGAAAAGAAGGAAATACATAAATAAAAGGACAGCAAGCAGAGGTAGACGTCACATTACTGTAACAACCGGTTCATCCAGAACCGAAAATGTGAGCACCCGTGCGGCCTTCCGTGCATGCATGTGGTATTAAAAAACCAGCGATTATATAGGACGTGATAGCACCAGCCGGGTGGGTGGGCCCAGCCATTGGTTGGAACTACCAGTTCGCTTGAACTGGTCTGAACCGGCAGCAGACCACCACTGGCAGCGAGGGAAATGTCAGAAGAATGTGCCCAAGTGTCAATCCAAATGGGGTTCAGCCTCAGAAAATATCACCGTACATATTGCCTCAATTAAAATATAGGAATGGGGGGAACATAGAAAGGCAGTTTGCTATGGTAGCTAAGAGTCTGTAGGATTCTCAGTCATCCAGGTCATGGTTGTCCCAAAAGTGCTTTTTCTGGAGGCAACTGGACTTTTTTTTTTCTTTTGAAGACGTTTCGCTTCTCACCCAAGAAGCTTCTTCAGCTTCCATTCAGCTTCCATTCCCCACTATCCTATCAGAACTGAAGAAGTTTATTTTATTTTATTTTATTTTATTTATTTTATTTTATTTTATTTTATTTTATTTTATTTTATTTTATTT
>WNWU01016631.1:0-16175 GCA_012654045.1 Ptyas mucosa | reverse complement strand
TTTTATTTTATTTTATTTTATTTTATTTTATTTTATTTTATTTTATTATATTATTTTATTTTATTTTATTTTATTTTACTATTTCATTTTTAGTATAAGTCAAATTGATAACATTTTACTTTAGTTCTGGATCTTGAGCAGAGGTGTAATCTACTTCGTAATGACAACCGGGTGGGTGGGCGGAGCCTCACGCTGCCGTCGCTACCAGTTCTCCAAACCACCCACCGCCATCGCTACCGGTTTGGCCAAAGTGGTCCGAATTGATAGCATTTCACCTCTGATCTTGAGGTCTATAAATATTCCCACATGGACTTGCCCATAGAATGAGGGTGCTTTTAGAGTCTCTTTCCTAGGAACATCTGTCTCAGATTGGATGGGTGTCAGAAGAGCTGGAAAACTGATGTGGTACTTTTTTCCCTGCTGCTTTTTTCAATTCCACGCCTTTTCTTCCTAGAGCTTTTTCAATATGCTGGTTTGAGCTGATTTCAGCGTGAAGTTTCTTTTTGCCTGTGCTTTTTCACGTTTGTTCTATTAATATATGTTAATAAATGTTTATATATCAATTGTTCGGGAAATGACTGCATGTGAAGCTTGAATTTACATTTCTGCGTAAAAGCAAAAAACAAAACAAAATATGATTCCTTGCTAAAAAGCCATATGGAAATGATTAATGTGTCAAACGTAATATCTAACACAAGACTGAGGCATTGTTTTATGCATGGCACCCAAAGCTGAAGAAAATACAGCAGATAAGAAAGTTTGTGTACAAAGCAGTAGCTTCTGAAAGGTTTTGAGCAGCCTGTCCTAATTTAGGACCTTTTAAATATTTCAACTCTGAATTCCATCTACTTTCATCACTGCTGTATCACTGGAACTGATGGGAGAAATACTATTGGTCCAAACATCTGGGAGAAAGCAGTTTGGATCAGGCTGGACTATGGTAACAAGAGATCATCTGATTAAAGGAGAAAAAGTAAGCAGTTACATACAGTAGTAAGTGTTTTGTCAAATCATACCAATTGCATTCTCCTTTATGACTTCCATTTGACTTGACATCAAAACAAGTCAAAGCATGTCAAAGAAAGGCAGCTGATCGATGGAAAATAAAGCATGGCTGAAAGGACACTGAGAACCTTCATCGTGAGATGGAGAATGATATCATGGAGAATGATATTAGGAATGAATCTTATAATGCTCAATCTCTCTTTCATCTTCAAACATTCAGAAGTGCCAAAGTCTGCAATGAATTTTCTCTTCTCTGCGCTAATATTTGAACATGGAAAGCCTTGTTGCCCTTTGAACTCATAAGTAAGAAACCATCTGCACAGCACATGTAAATCTGCATCTGTCCACATTCAGCTTTACTATTTAATTTGGAAGACAAATGGAAAGTAATTTTTTTAAAGGGCTGTATGTGGGGTTGGCGCTCTAAAATGATGTCCTCATTAGAATTAACTCTGCCAAAGCCTCCTCTTCTAGGAAGTGAAGCTGAGGGCCAACAATTTGCTTGCAACACTTTGAAACAAAATATTTGGGCCCAGATTTGCCATCTTCCTCCCTCCCCATCTTTTACGGATTATATGAGCGTCATATTTTACTATCTGAAAGCATTAGAGAATTAGTTTCTTGGTCCCAAATCATCTTGCTGAAAAGGCCTTCCTTGTGGCTAATAATGTTAGTGTATTCTCAAAAACGAACTCTAGGTTTTGTTCCCACTACAACTCTGCCCCACTTTCAAATGGAGTTATAGAATCTGTTTCTAATATACAGATAATTGATGATGTTGGACTTCATGTAATAAGTTAATAAATTAAAATGATTTAGATAGTAGGTTTTCCTTGCCAGCTCCTCCTCCTCCTCCTCGCTGTTATTTAGTGTTTTTCCCTCTCAATATTTTGAGTTCGTTCACATGACATATTAAGCCAGCTTGAGCCAAGCTGTGCAATTAGTGTATGGGATAGAGTTTTGTATGAACCAAGACAGTCAATTTATCCCTAGGCAAGTATTTGGTGTGAATACTGTCCCCCCATTTCTTTTTACTAGACATCTAGAAGCTCTTAATGCTAATTCCTCTGCACTACTGACTCATGCATATTCATATCTTATGGTATTAACTTACAACAGTGGAAGTGTCTTTGAAACAGTAGGGGGAAAAATGCAATTCCTCTGATACCTCCTACCCCCTTTTGAACATTCAAGTGCAACATTGGATAGGGAAGTTCTTTGCAAATTGAAAATGTCTTATTGCACGCTCATGCCTATTGTTGAACACCAATCTCTCTCTCTCTCTCTCTCTCTCTCTCCTCCCCCCTGCAACTTGTATCATGGGCTTCTGTTTTCTTTTTCTTACATTCAACTATAATACTTTCCATTTGTGTCTGGTCCTTGCTTGCAATATAAATATGTTAAATATAAATATATATAATGTTAGTATATTCTATATACTATATAGAGCAGAGGTTCCCAATCTTTTTCAGTTCGCGGCTCCCATAGCAATCCGACTTGCAACTGCGCATACGCACTAGCCGTTTCAGAAATGGCGCATCAGCGTTAGACCCAGCGGGCGGAATATTTCGCGGCGCCCTTATGACGATAGCGCAGCTCCCCAGGGAGCCGCGGCTCACACTTTGGGAACCACTGATATAGAGTATATATATATATATATATATATATATATATATATATATATATATATAAAAAATTATTTTATATAATATATAGTATATATATTATATTTATATAATATATAAATATAAATTTATAAGTATTGCATTATATCAATTATCTAAGACCACAAACAAGCAACCACTCCAAACTAGCCGGCATACACTTCCAGTCGATAACTTCGCTATGACCTAATCTACAATTTTTTTTATTTTTTTTATTTGATTTATATGCCGCCCTTCTCTGGAGACTCAGGGCCCCTTACAGTGCGTTAAGCAATAGCCTTCATACTTTTGTATATTTATACAAAGTCAGCTTATTGCCCCCACAATCTCGGTCCTCATTTTACCCACCTTAGAAAGGATGGAAGGCTGAGTTAACCTAGCCTGGTGGGATTCGAACTTGCAGTAATTGCAAGCAGCAGATGTTAATAGATGTTAATAACAGGGTGCTTTAAACCACTGTACTACAGGCTCTGCAACCTGGGTCAATGCAACCTATTTTGGACACTGCAGTTCATCCATTCATAAGTCTGTTCCACTCTTTGATTAATGTAAATGGGTGAGGTGGTATTAACATGCTGAAGATTTCCAATTCTACATTGGCACCTTACACTGAGCTGGAAGTGCTGTGGAGATCCTGAATCCTGGAGGTTGTGGTATCTGAATGAGCCGAAATTAAATCCATGCAAGAGGGAGTTGCTCTGGCTTGATCTGGCTTTTGAGGCTGGCTTTGCATTGGGCTACCTTTTGCCCAAAAGAGCAAGTCCATGACTTGGGATCCTCCTGGACTTGGCCTCCTGCCTGAACAGCAGCTGGAAGCTGTAGCCAAGGAATGTCTGTGTGGTTTACCCAGTTTTGGTTGGTTTATCAGTTAGGGGCTTATCTGAACAAGTTGCCTATACAACAATGACTCATGTGATTAGTACCACACAATTAGACTGCTGCATCATGCTTGACCTATCCTGTACTGGAAAGTGACCCAGAAACTGCAATTGGTGAAAAACCTAGCAATCAAATTATTAAGAGGGAGATTCAATTTAATAAGCACCCATCCACTCACCCAGTCAAACCATCCAGCAAGAACCAGTGGTTTGCTCCCTTTACTAGCTATTGATAGACTCTCTAATCCATTAATGTATAGTTATTGTATGTTATTTCTATTTCAAATAGACATTTATGATCATACTGTACTTTTCTCAAACAGTTAAGATATATAATAGGAGATTTTTAAGCTAAGATTTTAACTTTTTATTTAGTTTAGCTTTCTGCCAATACCTCGCATTGGCCGTACTGGAAATATAATTTTAAAATGAAAAAAAAAATAGTAAGTGCTTAATTCTTCTACCTAAATCAGTGGAACTCCAGATTAATCTAGTCTGATTGTCTCATGCTGGTAACACACCGGTTTTTCATTCAATAAGAGACACAAATGGGTTAAAATGACATCTCTGCTTTTACATATATTGGGACTTTTGAGAACACCTTTTCTATTTCTTACGTGCTTATAATGCATTTGAACATCCAGTTGGACTATTTCCACATTGTCTGTATTCAATGTGATATTTGCAGGACTGTTATCATGGGCACGTGCAGACAATATGAGCCTCCACACTGCCCGATAGCTGAGTGTCTCTTGGGTCTACTACTGGCCAGGCTCCCTGATGTATTGAGTCATGAAATAACCAAAAAACAAAACAAAACAAAAACCCTTTGAATCCCTTCTCCAGAAAAAGAAGAAAAAAATTGGCTTGCTGGCATTCCTTATCGCCCATAACTACATCTTTCTCAATATGTTGATTTCCTCCCATTGTTCAGCAGTAGAGAGACATAAGAACGTACAACATGTACACTCAAGCTTTCAAAAGCCCCACAGATTTTTCTGAGAGCTGCACACAATATCAAAGAGAACAGCGTTATTACAGTCCAAAGCCTTTCAGCTATGATGAAGGATTCATTAAACTAGTGGACTGGGAGAGCTAACAGGATAACACAGTTGGAAAGGACCTTGGAGGTCTTCTAGTCCAACTCCCTGGTCAAGAAGGAAATCCCATACTATTTCAGACAAATGGTTGTCCAATCTCTTCTTAAAAACCTCCAGTATTGGAGCACCAACACGGAGGGGAAGGAAGGTTGGAAAATCTTGTCCTTCTGAGACATTGTGAGAATGGTGCTTACTTCTTGAATGGCGCAAGGAAGGCCATGCATCATGTCGGCTGGGCACTCTTTCACAAAGATGCTCTTCTAAAGGTTGCCTTCTCACGAAAATGCCGAGCCAATATGATGCATAGCCTTCCTACTCAGGCTGGCTTGCACTATACTGGAAGCGGCTGCTATTCCTGCAACATTGCACCTTCTGAGAGCTTGTGAGAAGGGTGCCCGCTTCCAAAATGTGTGAGGGAGCTCTGTAGGAAGGTTGTGCATCACATCAGCTGGTCACTGTTTTGGAAAGACAATCTTCAAAAGAGGCAGGTAGAGCAAGGTGTGACAGGGAGTGGGGTGGGGAGGAGGCCCAAGTCCTTTGGGATTGCTGGGGTGGGGCAGGGGGAAAGATAGATGGCAGTTGTAGCATCCCCTCTGACAATCATTAGGGTGGGTAGATTGCCAAGTTTCCAAGGTTTCATCAGATTGCCATGGTGGCCCGGCAACAGCCATAATTTTTTGTACAAGATGTATTCATTTAGCCTTGTTGTAATTTTGGTTGCTGAACGAATGGTCAGTCACAGAATTTAAAAACTACAGAAACTTAGGAAAAAAAGGTATAAAAAAGATGTATAAAGATTAAGAAAACAGTGATACAGAGACAAAGAGAAAGAAAATATTCAAAGAACAGATTTTTGATCTTTGCAGCAGTTACTAGCATGATTATTACCATTTCCGCCCTTCCAAATTATATATTTTGGTTCCCTTTTTCCCATAAACAACCCTTTGAAACAGTAAATCCTGAAATCACTCATTCATTTTTGACCATTTTTAGCAAAAAGTTTGCAGAAGTTTTCCAGTCTTTTATAAAAGTAATTATTGTTCTTTCCGTCACCGATGGAAGTCTATTTAACCATTTCAGCAAGTTCTACCATCTTCACATTCCATTTTGGGTATTTTAAACTATTAACATTTACAGAAGTTCATATCATGCAATAATGGGGGAAAATTAGAAATTAAGCCTGTAAATCAGAATATGAAGGCCAAATTTCCAAGAGGGTCAATTTATTGTATAACACTATGAAAATAAACATATAAGGCTGGGGTGTGTGTGGTTGCTTTGTTGCTATCCTTTGCTCAAGGCACAAGAACTACCATATTTTTTGGAGTATAAGACGCACCAGAGTATAAGATGCACCTTAGGTTTTGTGGAGGAAAATAAGAAAAAAGCTGATTGGCAGGTGGATTGGTCTCCCGGAATACCCCAATCAGCTGTTCCCAGAGGCGAATTTTAGCAACAGGTTTCTTGGTTGTGAGCTCTGTGCCTTGCTTTCTTTTGCTTTTTTTTCTGCCTCTGAAACTTCTGAAACTCTATTTCAGAAAAAACTTTTTTTCCTGCCTCTGAAAGCCTCCGAAACAGAGCTTCAGAAAAAAAAAAGCCTTTGAAGCTCTGTTTCTGAGGCTTTTTTCTGAAGCTCTGTTTGGGGGCTTCTTTTCTGAAGCTTCGTTTCTGATGCTTTTTTCAGCCTCTGAAACCTCCATTTGAGAAGCTGGGTGGGGCTACATTCGGAGTATAAGACGCACCCTGACTTTCACCCTCTTTTTTGGGGAGAAAAGGTGCGTCTTATACTCCGAAAAATATGGTGTATTCTTCTACAGTTTTATTCTTCTTTCACACACAATTTTTAAAACTCTAATTATATCCATTTAAAAGAAAATATTTAAATATGATGGTTTCTGGTTCTCGGATTATCATCTTAGCTACTTTACTTTCATACAGAATTAGTGCCCTCTCACTCTTTGTCATTTATGTTTTATTGTGAACTAATTGTACATTCCTACATAGGAACAGCCTATATTTCCAATTAGGTAATGTGCCCAAACAAATTTTCCCATGCGTCATATGTAAAGCATATGAATACGAAGTAAAGGTTTGCAAAGAGATGTCCTTGGAAATGTCAACATATTGTATATGTTTAAGGTTCACTTGGATGCTTATGACTTTGGATTCTTCAGACCCAGCAAAATCCTTCTCCTGGATCCGGTAGACCAAGAACGTCTCATTTGTAGGAATGAGGGAGCATCATTGTCTGGTGCGTGGTGACTGCTAATTGCCAGCTTAATCCTTCCGCTGTGTCACAGCACAGCTGAAAGAGATGGTGTTGTGTTTAACTGGATTAATGACTGCACAATGACAAGCCTGCCTCCATGCTGTTCTACAATTAGAGCTCATTATATATTTGCAACCTGGCAGGCCTTTAAAAATATAATTACAAGCCACCAGTATTATCTGCATTCAATTTGAGACAGCAAGAAGAGAAAGATTACTGAGAAGAGGAACTGGCTCCAGAAAACCATACCATATTGTTCTTCTGCATAAAAAGATAGTCCTTCTGACCCACTAATGCCTCCCTTCTGACTGCCACTGTTTTGGGCAAAAGACAGAGGGAAAAGGTGGGTCTAGAGACTGAATAGGGAAGCCGGGATTTGATATGTAGGTGACAACTCTAATCAGAACAATTGTTTACCAGGGATAAGCATGCCATGTACTTAGAATGAGTAATCTGAATTACACAAGGGAAAAAATTACAGTTCCATTTTATTGATAAGAATGTGCCGCCCTTTAGTGCATACACTGTAATAATGGGTTCATAAGAACTATAACGTTCATGAAATGGAGGGCGATGATTGTCATTGTCCTCAGCTGCCATTATATTTGTTTATTATTATTATTATTATTATTGATTGTCTTGCTGACTTTTAATCCTAGGTTAGATGCCCAGAGTTGCTGTTGGGAGATGGGCAGCCAGATAAATGGCTTGGAATGAATGAATGAATGAATGAATGAATGAATGAATGAATGAATGAATGAATATTCCTGTTTACAAAATTATAACTACTACAGAAGGCATATGGTTCCTTAGAACCAAAACAAAATCTCTAGCTAAGTAAGGTGTTCAGTGTTCTGGTCTTCGGGTTTTCAAATGTAGCATTTGAAAATGTCCTGGTCAGTTCAGCAAAAAAATTTTTATGAAACAGCAAGAAAATCCTGGTGTGTCATTACATCTTTGCTAATGACTTTGCTTTCTTTAGAGATTGTTTGCTTGTTCCTTATTTTCTGCTGATATTACCTACTTTGCCTTATTTGTGCAAGTTGTTTCACTTCTTCAATTCTTTAACTTACTCATCATACTCTGATGCAATTTGAAGCCATACAATAATTTTAAACAAAAGTAGGATCTCCTAAAGGTAAAAGGGCAAAACTAAAGGTTAGTTTAATCCATCCATCCATCCATCCATCCATCCATCCATCCATCCATCCATCCATTCATCCAATGTATATAACTGCCTATGTATCAATGGATCTGTTTTATTAGTAGGCGGCAAAGCCATTTCAAACTTGTAAAAACTTTTTCTATATCTTACTTCTTCCATGCATCCTTAGTTTTTACTCTTATCATATGGACAGTCTTCTAGTTACTTCAACAATCATAGCAAGTTGCTATCTTGGCTATGTACAGGAACAGCTATTCTTTATTATCATGCCTTACAAATATTACTTCACTTTTATTCACAAAACCACTTAATGCTCTTACTGGGCCTTTCTAGGCCTTCAGATATGTACTCTTGTTCAGTATGGTTCAGCATGGGAGAAGTCAGATAATCATATAAACACTGTTAAGCCAGCAGCAAAAAAAAAATAACATTCCTTGGGGCTTCCTCATTTGCCATGAGATGGGCTAGAAAAGAAAGCGGAGAAGTAAGTTCCTTAATAATATTTAGGATGTATCATTGAATTTCTGGTTTATGGAGAACACAAATTCTTGGTTACTGCCATAGTTCTGTCACGTTCAGGGATGTGTCTAGAGAATCCAAAAACTCAAAATGGTGGAGTAACGGTATGTGAGAATGACCAGAGGTAACAAGAGGAACAGCCGTAGACTGGACAACTATCACACAAAAGATATCGCAATCTACAGAAGCAGAGGTTGTATGAGAATGGTCCAGAAGAGTTCCTTCTAGTTTTCTGGAGGATAAAGGGGAAGGAGGAGAGAAATATTTTCAAACTTGCAAGACTGTTGTTAGCCCTTCAAGTTAGTCCATTCAAAAAGAGCGACTCTATTGTTATTGTAAGTTTATATTAATAGATTCATCCCTAACACTCAAGGAGGAATTCCACCACATTTTATTTGCTGCACCATATCTGGAAGAATACAGTCTCGCAGAATCTAAGATTGGCATAGCAAACCTTCCTGTGCCACTTTCTCATGGCCTATGCTGAAGCTCTCTCACTTCCTTTTTCTGTTTCCTCTGCTTTTGATTCAATTTGTGAAGGAATATTTTAAGCCTCAGAAAGCTACTACTTTCCTTTCAATAAGCAGGGGAATAATAAGGCCCTCATAGAAGTATAATGGTGTCACTCGCACCCCAAAATTAAAGTTTGTTTGCTGATGGTAAAATTGTGCTATGCTGCTCTTGAGTGTTTGGTTTGAAAGTATACAAGCACACAAAGTGTAAAATCTCCACTTTTTCAGCACTATTTAGTCAGCTTCATAGAACTGAGCCGCTTTAAGATATGGGGACTTCAACTCTTAGAATTCCTCAGCATTCATGCTGGGAGTTGAGTTCTGAGCATTGAATTCCACACATCATAAAGCCTGCTGAGGTTGAGGGAGCTGTCTGCTGCTCTTGGGAACCTATCAAGGCTCTTCAAATTCGCTGGCAAGACATTGGCTGCTGTAACACCTGTATTGTAGGATCAGATATTTTGAAATGAGTTCTATAAAACACTTTTACAGAAAATGGCAAAAATTGTAAGGTCAGCTCAGGACAAGAAGGGGTAATGCAGTGGAAAGGAAACCCTGAAATGTGCGATATCATCCCTCATGTCGCTAAGGTCTTGGCAAAGCAGCAGTTGCAATGGTCTTAAACAGACAGCCCTCAACTTATAACTCTTCTTTTAGGAGCAATATTTCAATTCATGTGAATCCAAATCCATCCCTTGCAGATAATAAATCAATATTTCCATAGAGTGGCCTTATAGACATATATTGTGATGGTAGACAAAAAGTGAGGGCTTCAAAAAAATTCTAAAATAAGCGTTACTTATAATATCATACTTAGTTTTAATATTGTAAGCATCCATATTTTCTGAAAGATATGGGAATGGACTTCAGAGAAAATTGCAATGGAATAACAAATAACAAATTTGAGAAGCAACCTAGAACTAAGGAGAAATTTCCTGACAGTTAGAACAATTAATCAGTGGAACAACTTGCCTCCAGAAGTTGTGAACGCTCCAACACTGGAAGTTTTTAAGAGATTGGACTACCATTTGTCTGAAATGGTATAGGGCTTCCTGCCTGAGCAGGGGGTTGGACTAGAAGACCTCCAAGGTCCCTTCCAACTCTGTTATTCTACCATTCAAAATTATAACAGCACTAAAAAAAGTGACTTCTGGTCCCAACTGTGTTTGAAAGTTGAGGCCTATTAGCACCACAAAGAGGTTATTACCTAGTAAAAGAGGGAGTCAACAGTGATCCCAATTATATTATTATAGTTGTACTAACAATTTCCCCATCTTGTGCCAGGAATTGCAAAAGTAGCATATATTGACAGACTGGTAGTATATAATGCTAATGATCTCCACCAGTTTTACTGGCTCAAATATGGCAAGGGTTACCTTTAATTGAAACAAAGACCATGGTTCATATAAAGTGGATTTTCTTTTGGGCATTATTGTTTGTCTGGAAATAATTTGTACCCATATTAATCCTAATCAAATTGGGCAGATGCTTATGTGGCATCCAGATGAACAGGAAGTTAGCACAAATAGTGTATTGCTGTGTGAATTCAATGGGAAAAAATAATCCAAATACACAGGTCAGAGAATGTTGGCATTTTTGCAAAAGGAAGTGATCATTCAGGGCATTGGAATTTATTATATTTGGACTCAGGCATATGATCATTTTCTGAGTAATAATATACCCTAAACCAGGAGTTTACCACCTCTTTCCAGCTAAAGGTCATCTATGCTGGAATTATATTCCAAAAAGCAGTTGTAAACCAGGAGAAAAACTAAACGTGGTTGAATTGAATTATGGCTTCTGCAATTTCTCTCTATATTTCCAACGATTTTTCCTCTTCTGTTTTGTAAAAAATTACAATTTGCAGAGGGAGTACTTTGGGCCTAATCTGTGGGCAACAGCTACTTCAAGTTCAATGGGATTTTTATCAATGTGACCTTCGAAAACTCATGGTTATTGGACAAATCAATGTCCAATGCAGAAATAAATAAAAGGTTCCAGAAAGCATTTTGCTTTGTTTCAGAAAGTGTGATTCAATGTTTGCAGAGAGCCTATTCACAGAATTAAAATCATCAGAAAGATCAATTAAACCTTCATACAACTTCATACCAAGTTGTAAACATGTGTATACAGTTGCATGACATAACAAAAGAAAACATTTTAGTAATGTTATTCTACCGGTTAATTCTTTGTGGATTAATTAGTCCATTGCATAATGAATCTGGATAGACATTACAGGAAGACGAAAAGATATTTATACTGACATCATCTGTTTTTTTTTTCTGAAGTAGGTTGAAAAGTTTGTTGATCAGCAAATGGTGTTTTTGTGTTAGCACTTACAAACACTAGAATGAGAAAAAGTGGCAAGCTCATGAATTGTCCGATCTACAGTTTTAAATGTTCTTGGTTTATGAAATGTATAGGTGCTAAACTTTGATTTGTGGTTTTGAGATGGTCATAACTTCAGGTTTCAAATTGTAAACCAGTGAGAATGATTTAGTAAGTATTGAATGTGATGTAAACTGGTACTCATGACTTCTAAGATGGTGCTTTTTTTTTTTTAATGGTGACCGCTAAAGGCTGGCAAGTGGAGAAAGGGATCAGGGCCAGTTTTAGGTTTGGCCAGGGTGCCAAAGCTTAGGAGGTGCAAAGATCAGCCCTCCTTCCAAATTATTCTAAAACTGGAAATCTTTGTATTGTCATGGAGCAGTGCCATCATTCAATATGATTGAGGGAGTGTCCGATACTCTTGAGCTGATAATGGTGGAGACAATATGATTTCCTTTTGTTTCAGTGTTACTTTTGGTTTCTTCTGCCCTTAAATGCTCCTAAATGACTCTACCATCTGCTTCTTGGACTGATTGTGAGGCTCAACTCTTGATTAGGGATCTACTCTAATTTTATGCCCATTTACAGCATATTGATTGGACTGCTTCTATATGGGTCCAGATTCTGTTTGACTTTCATCTTAATTTTCCTTGTAAACTTCATAACCACATTGAAATTCTATTTGTGCTACAGCCGAAACCTCCACATTTCTGGGATTCTGCACTGTATTTTTCATGCTTACAGTGAACTATGAAATTTGCAATAGTTTTTCATCCCCATCCAGAAAATTCCAAAGCAATACATAAAAGAGTGGATATAGCTTTCCTCATAACTATGTAATAAAAACAATAAAAACAATATGTGACTATTGACTCTGAAACAACAGTTGTGTTTTTTTACCCAAAGGCAATTCAGATACACCAAGGCCTAGAAAAAATAAGGACAATCATATAGAAGAATCAAAGGTCTCCAAATACTTGGACATTATTTTTCAAAGTTCTTCTGAAGGAAATAAATAAACACTGTCATTGTTTGGTACCACAAGATAATTAATTCCAATTCTATTATTTTGCTGGCAATAGAGGTGATAATTATGTCTCTGCTGCTATGAATATAAGTCTGAAGTGATGAGCGTCTCGCTTTACAAATTACAAATTTGTACTTTTAAGAGTTAATATCTCTTAAAGTTGTCCAGTCCAAGTTTTTAAGATCCATATTCTGCACTCCTTTGTATGCATTAAACTCTTGCTGTGCTTGGAATCTTGGCTGGTTCCTCTTGTGGCCTGTTAAGACTGCATTATCTTAGATTCTGATCCAAACTGGTTTTTTGCCTGGAATTATATGCCTTGTTGACATTGTTGGATAGCTGCATGAAAAAAAGATTTAAATTTATATTGTAGTAGGTATGATCTCTCACCCCAATATCTGATTTTTTCTGAGGTCAGATGAAGCCAATTTGGAATTGGAACAACCCGATGTTCAAATGTTCCAGATTTTATCCCCCACTTACTCTTTAGCCACACCTCTTTTGCCAAGAATCTGCAGTTCATTATTTTTGAGGAAAGCTAGCCACCTACCTACCTACCTACCTACCTAACTTCAGCTATCTATCTAACCAACATCTTGTATTTGTGGTGCTGGAGAGTTTTTTTGCCTTCAGCGTTACTGAAAAGCTAGGGGGAGAACTCTGAAGATGAGGTCCAAACACGTCCCTACCGGCTGGATGCCATTAAGATATTCAGACCAGATGATTTCCCCTGAGGTTAAACTTTGTCTGTCAGACTGGACCACAAGAAAGTGTTTACTCCCTTTCTAGAGAAGTAGTTAAGATCTGTACTATCACTTTCACTCCTTTTCAAGAGACTAGGTTCTTTGACCTTCCAAATACACATCTATGTGTTTCAAACCATGGAAAAGCCCAATCCATTTTAGTGTATATGTGCCAGTGTTTAGATCTTTAAGGGGACACGGTGGCTCAGTGGCTAAGATGCTGAGCTTGTCGATTGAAAAGTCAGCAGTTCAGCTATTCAAATCCCTAGTGCCGTGTAATGTGGTGAGCTCCTGTTACTTGTCCCAGTTTCTGCCAACCTAGCAGTTCAAAAGCACATAAAAAATACAAATAGAAAAATAGGGACCACTTTAGATGGGAAGGTAACAGCGTTCTGTGCGCCTTTAGTCATGCCGGCCACATGACAATGGAGACGTCTTTGGACAGCACTGTTTCTTCGGCTTTGAAACGGAGATGAGCACCACCCCCTAGAGTCTGGAACGACTAGCACATATGTGCGAGGGGAACCTTTACCTTTATGTCTTTTAGTCTTTTATATTGACTAAATATATGTATGGTGTAGTGGTTAAGATACAGTAATCTAAGTACAGAGGTTTCTGAAAAAGGGAGATCCGAGAGTCAAGAGCATGGTCACAACTTCGCAGTTGATTCCCTGAATCCTTTTTAAAGTACCATGTTAGAAAGGGTTGGATGGTTGCATCCAAATTTTGGTCTTTTTTGTCCCTCCCCCCTGCCTAGGATCAAATTATACTCAACCCCAGAACTCACTGAGCAATTTTAAGCCAATGATTCTTATCATATCGTCTTGTTGGAGGAAAGGTAGAAGCAGGGAGTGATATGCACACCGATTTTTGTTCTTCAGTGAAAGATGGGATCAGACAAGCCATCAAATAAATAAAACATGCCTTTTATTCATCTGATGATGCAGGTTGATGGCCCTACTGTACTAAACTCTAAGTAACTTAAATGACCATTACAAAATATAGAAAGGAATTAAGCAGAATAAAACAGCCTGAACATCCGAGGTCTGTTTATACTTGTGTTCCAGTGGTGGAATTCAATTTTTTTTACTACCGGTTCTGTGGGCATGGCTTGGTGGGCGTGGTGCGGCTTGGTGGGCGTGGCAGGGAAGGATACTGCAAAATCCCCATTCCCTCCCCACTCCAGGGGAAGGATATTACAAAATCTCCATTCCCACCCCACTTGGGGGCCAACCAGAGGTGGCATTTGCCGGTTCTGTGAACTACTCAAAACTTCTGCTACCGGTTCTCCAGAACATGTCAGAACCTGCTGAATTTCACCCCTGCTGTATTCGTATTTTAAAGTACAGGTTGCCCTCAACCTGCGACCACAGTTGAGCCCAAAATTTATGTTGCTAAGTGAAACATTTGTTAATTTTGTCCCATTTTATCTTCCTTGCCACAGTTGTTAAGTGAATCACTGCAGTGGTTTAAGTTAGTAATGTGGTTGTTAAGTGAATCGGGCTTCCCCATTGAATTTGCTTGTGAGAAGGTCTTAAAAGGAGATCACATGACCCTGGGATACTGCAACCATCATAAATATGAAACAGTTGCCAAACGTCTGAATGTCAATCATGGAACCATGGGGATGTTGCAATGGTCATAAGTCACTTTCTTCAGTGCCGTTGTAACTTTGAATGGTCACTAAATGAATTGTGGTAAGTCAAGGACTACCTGTGTGTCACCAGAGTGGCAAGAACCTTTTATAATTGCTGTTCTATTCTAATAAGGCTCCTGTTCACCACAATTTCCCTTCAGCTCCAACTCTCCTGCTTAATCCCACTCACTATATCAAAAATCTAAAGAATCTGCAGTTCATTATTTTTGATAACAGCTTCCCAAATAAGACAAGGCATTTGGCTGCCTTGCAGAAGGGAGAACTGATATTCTTTCCTAACATGGCACAAATCCATCCCCAAATTGGTAAACGTTATACTCGTTTTTGAATCCTGGTTCCAGAGGGAGTAAAAAGTGTGGTCTTTTGCTGTGTTTGCTCCAGGAAATTAAGATTTGGGTGAGGTGGCTGAGGTTACTTTTAAGGGATTTAAATAATGGAATCATACTCTGTCTTGGAAGGGAAGATGATTCTATTTTATTTCTTAAGTCAGAATTTCACGGAATTTCAAACGTAACATATGTGTATCTGGAGAGGTGGAAACCAAGTAGGCGCTTCAAAATTTGGACGATTTAATGATAATTTGTGCACAAACAAGTTGCAGGTAAAATGGCAATTTGATTGAAGACTTCCAGATTCCAAAGAGTTTCTTCACTGCCAAATATTGTGGATGAAAGGAGATAATATTTAATTTCGCAGGCGTCCTGATTCCTGTCTCCAGCTCAGAAAAATAATAATTATACATTTATAAAATCGAAATTATTTGGAAAGAGAATGATGGAAATAATACAACTGATTCCTGTAATAAGGGAGCAGATTAAAAACAAATGGATGAACAAACAAACAAACAAACAAACACAACTGATAGAGCCAATCTAATCTGCCATCCCCAATAAAAATAACTGTTGAAAGGTACCCAGGGGTCATTTGCTTCTGCAGAAGCATCTGTAGCAAATGGGGATGATGCCAAAAAGACAAATACCATGCGTCTCAACACCATAATGCAAGCTCCGTTCTTTTGTACTTCGGCCAACGGGGACACCGCATACAGTTATGAAAAGGATCTACCACAATGCCATAATTCATTTTTCATCTCTTCTTGGCTCACCTTGCTCTCTCTCCCTGCCTTGAGTACAACTAATATTGGGCTAGAAATACCACCTTCGCAATGGAATTATATTAGGTTTGTTTAATTTTCATGACATTTAGGATTCCTTTTGAAGACAGCTGGGAGGGAGGGAGGGAGGGAGGGAGGGAGGGAGGGAGGAAGGAAGGAAGGAAGGAAGGAAGGAAGGAAGGAAGGAAGGAAGG
>WNWU01016630.1:0-21060 GCA_012654045.1 Ptyas mucosa | reverse complement strand
GCTGGCTGGAGAATTCTGGGAGTTGAAGTCCACAAGTCTTAAAGCTGCCAAGTTTGAAGACCTCTGCACTAAACCATCATTTAGTGACCGTTCAAAGTTACAATTGACTTAAGAGACTTAGGTCTTCACACTTATCGATTGTTGCAGCATCCCTATGGTCACGTGATCAAAATTCAGGTGCTTGGCAACTGGCATGCATTTATGACATTTTGCATTGTCATGGGGTCATGTGATCACCCTTTGTAATTCCCAGATGGCTTCCGACAAGCAAAGTCAATTGGGACAAGCCAGATTCACTTAATGACCACATGATTCACTTAACAACTGTGGCAAGAAAGGTTAAAAAAAATGTAACAAAACTCCCTTAACAGTTGTCTTGCTTAGCACTAGGAAGCTACCTGTATATAGCTGGCAAATCCAATCTCACCGATGTGGCTTTATACACTGTATTGTGTACCTGTGCAATAAAACAATTGATAAAAGAATAGTATAATGCCACAATTAAAAAAAATCATTTAAAGTAAAGCATGGATGTAAACACTTAACAAATAAACAAACCACAAACCAACTCATACTGTTCAACTGGTGCAGTGGCTGCCTGGAATAGTATGATTTTTCCTTTTCATTGCCCAATACTCTGCAAAACATCCATACATCTACCACTCTTCAAAAACTTAATAGCCAGTGGGTGGGTGGAGTATCCCAGGCAGTCAGTCTGGTTTATTTCCTCTGCAGGGAAGAAGGTTAGTTGGTTAGAGCATAAAAACCTTGTGTCCTCCAGACATGATCATGTCCCTTTGAAAAGACAATGCAATGGCTTAAAAAATACAAAATGAACTGCTAGGTTTCATTCAGAGTTCTGGAACAGAGGTGGGTTTCAGCAGGTTCTGACCAGTTCTGGAGAACCGATAGCGGAAATTTTGAGTAGTTCGGAGAACCGGTAGTAAAAATGCTGACTGGCCCCGCCCCCATCTATTCTCTGCCTCCCAAGTCCCAGCTGACTGGGAGGAAATGGGGATTCTGCAGTAACCTTCCCCTGGAGTGGAGTGGGAATGGAGATTTTACAGTATCCTTCTCCTGCCATGCCCACCAAGCCATGCCACGCTCACCAAGCCACACCCACAGAACCGGTAGTACAAATTTTTGAAATCCACCACTGTTCTGGAACCATTGTGTACCTTTACATTTAGTGGGGTTTTTCTTTTTTCTTTTTGCATCCAATTGCTAAGCCTGCTCCAATAAACACAATTTGTTGAGTCACCATCCATTATTTCATGATCCACCTAGGGCCATGATGGCGAACCTATGGCACGGGTGCCACAGGTGGCACGCGGAGCCATCTCTGAAGGCACGCGAGCCGTTGCCTTAGGTCAGCTCCACCACACATGTGCCATGCCTCCCGCCGGACAGCTGACTGGTCTGCGAAGATGCACGCACATATGCATGGGGAGACAGACTGGGACAGGGGGTCGTGCGTGCATACACAGGGGGCTGGGGAGATGCGGCACACCCTTCATGCCCTAGTTTGGGCCTAGCAGGCCTCCCTCAAGCCTCCTGGACCAAAAACGGGCCAGGGATGTGTGTGGGGGGGTGCACACATGTGTGGAGGGGATGGGGGGAGCACAGGGGGTTGGGAGTGGGGGGTGTCACACACACATGGACAGGAAGGCGGGGAAACACGGGGGCAGGGCATACAGGAGGGATTATGGGTGAGGCATTATGGGTGTGGGCACGCACACATGCACTGTCACACACATGTGCGTGCTTTTGGCACCCGAGGAAAAAAAGGTTAGCCATCACTGACCTAGGGACTATAGCCAGGGATGAAATTCAGCTGGTTCTATCCGGCTCGGGCAAACCGGTAGCGGCGGCTGCAGGAGGCTCCACCCACTCGCATGGATGTCATGACGTCGCTTTTTTGTGACAATTTTAAGCCTCTGCACATGCGCAGGCGGCTTTGCGCATGCGTGGACAACAGCGCGTGCAAGTGAAGTGAGCACAGGTGTGGTGTGCACACAATTGCAAACTGGTAGGGAAGGTAAGTGAATTTCACCCCTGACTGTAGCCTCCACTTTGAAAAACATTATCTTAGCATCCCGGGTCCCTTCTAGGGATGTATTAGTTTTCTGTGTGAAATAGAGGATCAGCGTTTCCTCAAGAAATCGTGGTCAAAAATCCTGGCCTAATATAATGCTTGAATTCATCCGCTGTATTAATATTACACTTGGTAATCCCGTGCCAAAAATTCTCCAGACTGAACATTGGCATCTGCAAGTATGGCGCTATATCACGTACTTCTCCTATCCAAAAATCAACCATTATGAGAAACAGCATTTTTCAGATATATTGTGGGCTTCTTTTCATGGAATCGTCTGCCCAAGGCATTTTGGAGGATTTTAAGGCAAATCAGCGGGTGATCTCACATTCATTTTCATGCTTGAACAGTCATCCGAACCATTGCTTTGTCTTCAAGCACCTGCAGTTTTCATAAAATGGTAGCACTGGCAATTGGATATGAAGGCCCCATTTGTTTATATTTTGAACAATTCTAGATTGCTATAACTTAACATCTACAGATCATGCTAAGAACCATATTTTTGTAGAACTATTATAGTCTGCTTTACCACACAATATCCATAAATGTAGCTCTTTTGTATTGATGATACGGTGTTAAAAGATTATCGATGTTTCCAACAATGATGAATGATCAGTATCAATACTCTTAAATTTTTACTAATCGGGACCCAGTTCTGTGGTTTTGACAAACTACTGTGAAGCGAAAGCTCAGATTAATAACAGATGTTCAGAAACCTCATTGGAAAGGGGCCAGTTTATATTACTGGGAGCCACAAACCTATTACTCCAGTTCCATTGAAGTGGAAATACGTTGTTTCATTCTGCTGTTTCACTCTGTTGAAATTTACAATGACAATGCATCATGGTGACATTCAATTGGAACAAATTAACTGTCAGGCCAGAGCAAAACTTGTAAGTCTGAGGACTACAGCTTTCTCAGTTGTGTGGTATTCAGAAACATCAGAATGACCACAAACCACATTACTTTTAAACAAAGAAAGTGCAGACGCATTTTGCTGGAATTAGCTTCTCCACGGCTCTAAAATTCAACCCGCTCAAAAAAGATTGCATGATTTTTTTTTTAAAAAAAGGGCTAAGTCAAAAGGAGAAGAAGAAGATTTTTAAGACACTGTCTTAGGAGGATAAAAACAAAAATATATTCACTATGGTCATGAGTAAACATGCCCTTTTTTGGTTGCTCAATTAACTAAGCAGAGTTTTCCACAACTTTTTGCTTCAGGTGAGACACTGCAAGTCTTCTTCGCCATATGAATTTCCTGAGACACAGAAGGGGCACTTTTTTTCCAGAACTGCTCATTTTTTTTATTATTATTTTTTTTAAATTTTGATTTATATGCCGCCTTCTCTGGAGACTCAGGGCGGCTTACAATGCGCTAAGCAATAGCCTTCATACTTTTGTATATTTATACAAAGTCAGCTTATTGCCCCCACAAACTGGGTCCTCAATTTACCTACCTTAGAAAGGATGGAAGGCTGAGTCAACCTTGAGCCTGGTGAGATTTGAACCTGCAATAATTGCAGGCAGCTGGTATTAATAATAGGGTGCTTTAAACCACTGTACTACCAAGGCTCTTTATTCATTAATAAAGGTATGATTGATAGTAAGGATGCTGCCACGTCACAAAGACAACACGCCCATGCCATGAAGTAAGAGGATTCTCCTGGCCTTCAGCCCTCTGCTGCAGAGTGTGGTGAATGTTTATGGATCTTCTGGGCTGTGTGGAGATACCAACCCATGTGGTAAATTTTTCATCTGTTAACGCAGTCAAGAAACAACATTTGTATCAAAACACCAGTAGAATTACATGGGAGTCATAATATGTCAAATAGCCCACTTTCTATGGCGTAGCTAGAGGTGAGAATGAAAAGGGCTTGATGAAAATACTAGGTGGCTTTATGGACCAAAATGAAGCCATGATACAAGTAGTCCTTAACTTACAACCGTTTGTTTAGTGGCCATTTGAAGTTACAAAAGCCTTGAAAAAAGTGGCTTATGATCGTTTTTCACACTTACAACCATTGTGGCATCTCCGTGGTCATGTGATCAAACAATGGGCACTTGGCAACTGGCAGGTATCCACGACGGTTGCAGCAACCTGAGGTCATGTGCTCATCATTTGTAACCTTCCCAGAGAGCTTCTGACAAGCAAAGTCAATGCTAATGACTGAATGATTCACTTAACAACAACTATGGCAAGAAAGGTCGCAAAATGGGGCAAAGCTATCTTGCTTAGCAACAGAACTGTTGGGCTCAGTTGTGGTCGTAGGTCGAGGACTATCTATACTGAGGTTAAACATCAGGATAATGAAAACAGCTGCACCTCTACGTTTTAGAGATAATGAATATTTACACCTTCTTTAATAACTAGGTGCTGACATACAAGTATTGCATGCCGAGTGAGTATAAAGGAAGTATGTCTTATAGCGTGTGTTGAGCTTAAAAAAAGGAATACTTTGACTGCTCAGCTGCCAACAAACAAATAGCGAGGATTAGTGAGAAATCAGCCCAATTTCACTTTTATCTTAAAACCATTTGGCAAAGATAGTCATTGGTATCTGTTACGGGAACTTAGTTATTTACTGTGCAAGGGTACAGAATTAGGAAAGAGAAAAGGAGAAGGCAGGAAAATTAGTAATAGAATAGTCCTGGAAAAATAGGGAAGCAGTTAAGTCATCCGACTTATTTTGGTCCTAACCCCATTCCACAGTTCCTTCTGAATCATTGAATAAAAGCATTTTTGCAGTTGTTTAGATGTCCAGTTAAAGCACAGCTGCACTTTGTTGCCGATTCTCTTTTCCTCATTATTTTTTTACATATTGGTGAGGAATGTTTACCGGATGGAACTGGGGACTCTGAATCCTATTAAAATTTGCCGAGAATAAATGGTTGTTACAGGTGAAAAACTCTGCTTAGAATTACAAAAGAGAAGTCAATGGTGGGCAATGGTGTACCAATTAATATAGAAACAATTCAGCTAGAATTTAAGTTCGAGTGTTAATATGTTGATAAAAGC
Organism: Ptyas mucosa; assembly: GCA_012654045.1. NCBI lineage: Eukaryota > Metazoa > Chordata > Lepidosauria > Squamata > Colubridae > Ptyas > Ptyas mucosa. The sequence goes on along the minus strand of WNWU01016630.1, from coordinate 15,949 downwards.
ACTTCTGTAAAGGATGCCAGGTAAGGTGAATAATGCATGAACTTCTTGAAGAGAGCTGTTGACAATCTGGCTGAATTATTATCACCCTTATTTTATGTAGTTATTCCTGGATGGCAGGTAAGTGAATGCATATTCAAATGCTATTCCATATTTTTTTAAAAAAAATAATTATATCCAGAATTAGCATTTCAGATATATATATATATATATATATATATATATATATATATATATATATATATATATACACAATATATATATATTACCTTCTCCCCATTACATACTAATTGTACATGTGTATCATATTCCCCACTACCTGTGGCTCGCCATATGTTCCACAACAGAACAAGAGCAGAAGCATTTAACAGTCATAGTAGTGACTAAAGATCTCTGAGCTACCGGAGTTTAAAGGGGTATGACATTTACAACAGTGGACTTATCAATTTCAGATCGCACGTGGGGTTTTTTTTTTCCAGTTAAGAACTTGTTTATTAATAAATAGTGACAATGCTGAGAGAGCTGGGTTTTGGGTTTTTTTCATAATAGAAAGAGTCTCTCTTGGGAATGCATATATTAGCATCCCCAGTGGTGGGATCCTGCTGGTTTAACAACCGGTTTGGTGATTGCGCACGTGCACAGTTTTACAAAAACTTACTTTCCGCGTTACTGCTAGGGAGTAACAGCTGAGGCGTGGCAATCCGCTGTGCCACACGAATCAGCTGAGGAGATATAGGTTAGGAAAGCGCAGGGGCGGGCGGGTGGGAGCATCTGATAGTCGGAGTGAACCGGTTCGCTCCCAGCTGATCGTCGGAGCTACCGGTTCGCCCAAACTGGTCTGAACCGGTAGAATCCCACCCGTGAGCATCCCAAGGTGCTTTTTCAAGAGGCCACTGGACTTTCTGTTTTTTTTTTTAAGACGTTTTTCTTCTCAGCCAAGAAGCTTCTTCAGCTCTGGGATGAGAAGGGAAACATCTTCAAAGAAAAAAAAAAAAACCCCAGAAAGTCCAGGTGCCTCTTGAAAAAGCACCTTTGGGACAACCATGACCTGGATGACTGAGAATCTCCATAGGCATTTATTATTATTATTATTATTATTATTATTATTATTATTATTAATATTTCTATACCGCCTTTCTCCCATAGGGCTCAAGGCGGTGTACATTTTAAAAGATCATTCACATGTTCATATGTTTAGCCCCGCCTGTTGGAACATCAGGGTCTTGAGGGCACGGCAGAAAGCACGGAGGTCAGGGATATTCCGTATCTCCAGGGCCAGTTCATTCCAAAGGGTTGGAGTCCTCACAGAGAAGGCCCTCCCCCTGGGAGTCGCCAGTCGGCATGATTTGATTGACGGTACCCTGAGCAGTCCCTCCCTGTGAGGACAAACTGGTCGGTGGGAGGCTATTGGTGGCAAAAGACGGTCTCATAGGTACACAGGTCCTAAGCCATGGAGCGCTTTAAAGGTGATGACTAACATCTTGAATCGCGCCCGGAAGACCACCGGGAGCCAGTGCAGCTCGCGCAGGAGAGGTGTTACATGGGCGTAATGAGTTGCGCCCATAATCACCCGCACGGCTACATTCTGGACCAGCTGGAGCCTGCGGGTGCTCTTCAAGGGGAGCCCCATGTAGAGAGCATTACAGTAGTCCATACGGGAGTAGTCCATATATTAGCATATTTCAGGTTCACAAAGGCAAGATGCACTAGTGAGAGAATAAAGAAAAATTCTGAACAACTCCTACTGGTGTATGCTGACCTTCCTCAATTATCAGTAGGAAGACTCAAATCCAGGAAACCCACACCGGCATTGCACAACCTCTGCCCAACAACTTTAACATCGTTTCCCAATGTAAAGCCAAATGGGTTGCTGAACACCCAGACATAGGAAGACATATAAATGACCTCATAAAATTTTTTTTTTTAATTTATATGCCTCCCTTCTCTGGAAACTCAGGGCGGCTTACAATGCGTTAAGCAATAGCCTTCATACTTTTGTATATTTTATACAAAGTCAGCTTATTGCCCCAACAAACCGAGTCTTCATTTTACCCACCTTAGAAAGGATGGAAGGCTGAGTCAACCTTGAGCCTGGTGAGAATTGAACTCGCAGTAATTGCAGGCAGCTAAATCCTACGCCACTCAGGCTCCTTTGACACTGTTTCTTGGCCAGCTGGAAGAACAAAAAGTAAGTTTCTTTGCTTCTTTTTCCAGTGATAAAGTTTCACTGGTGCTTTAGTTTGGTTTGGTTTGGGGTTTTTTTTGGGTGGGTGGGTGGGTGGGTGGGTGAACCAAAACAAAAAAAATCCAGAGGTTTTAGTCAGGGAGGTGCTTGTTAGACTGAGATATGGGGAGAGTTGAGCTCAAATTCTTTTTGCGGGTTCACTGGAAAAACTAGCTATGAAACTGTCATTGTCATATAAGAAGCGGGTTAGGGCCTCTTAATTCATGATTAAAGATGACTCATAATCATTTGAGACAACTAGTTTTTCTTTGTGTCTCCCCAAATTTTATCCTTAGATAACATTCTGCTGACAGTTATTTGAGATTTTGGCTGTGGGGATCTTGGATAAAAATATCTGTTTTGTTTTCTCCCACACTTTTTTTAATTAAAAAAAACACCCTCCAACTTTCTCTGTTCTGTTTATATTTATAGAACGTTTACATTTCCAAATGCTGATCAGTATTTCTAACAAGTAACCCAAATATGTTTCCCAACCTCTGCTTTCCAACATCAATTGATATGGAAAAAAACCATTTGTTTTATATGCTTGAAAAGAAGAGCCTGTTTGGGGCAGTGGTGAAATCCACATTTTTTTACTACCAGTTCTGTGGGTGTGGCGTGGCAGGCATGGTGTGGCTTGGTGGGCGTAGTTTGGTAGGCGTGGCAGAGGAAGGATATTGCAAAATCTCCATCCCCACCCCACTCTGGGGCCAGCCAGAGGTGGTATTTGCCAGTTCTCTGAACTCAAAATTTCAGCTACCACTTCTCCGAACTACTCAAAATTTCTGCTACCGGTTCTCCAGAACCTGTTAGAACCTGTTGGATTTCACCCCTGGTTTGGGGGGTGAGGGGTATCTGCAGAGGAGAGGTCAAGCTAGTGAAAATAAAGCCCCACCCCTTTTATATGTGTTGCATAAAATAGGGTACGGCTTTGGTCACATGATTGCAGCAGCCATCTTGATTTTTTTTAATCTTACTGGGAATACTCCCAAAAGCTTAGTGATTCATACCTAGACATTTAAGAGTCAAGAGATTAATGTCTTCAATTTGAATTTGTCAACTTTTAAAAAATTAACAAAAGAGAAAGAAATCAAGTTCTTTCTCTAACATTCATGAAGTTTACACTATGTTTTGATATCTTTTTTTTAAGAACCTAAACAAAAACCTTAGCCATTATCATAAACCAATTAGACAAGTATAGAAAACATATTAGAGTGAATATCCTGAAACTCTGTCTCTTGGCTGACAACAAGCTACATTTTTTACAGACTAATGCAAAGAATAAGACACAGAAAATGTATTTAAATGGGTGATGACTTTCCACCATTTTTGTTTTCTTTAGGCCAGAATGGGACCCAGAGTGATTCTTGGAAATGAGGGGTCCTTGATGCTCTCTGAACTTGTTTATTTTCTTGCAGACGTTTCATTACCCAAACTAGGTAACATCATCAGTGCTAATAAGGAGAGTGATTTGCTATCAGTTTATATTCTAATGGCTTGCCTGTCAGTGTTAGTGGGAGTGGCCTTAGAAATTCTTTTGTTGGGCTATTTACTGTTGCCTGTATGGCAGTTTCTTGATTGGGTATTGTTTACCTGATTGTTGATCTGATGTTGGAAATACAACCAGTGAACTTTGGCTCTTTGGATTTTTTTCTTTCTTTTGCAAAACATGCTTTCTGACATCATAACACAAACCAGCATCAGGATGCAAGTGTGAAAGGTGATGGTTGGCAACATCATGACAAGAAATCAGTGGTGAAATCTAAAATTTGTTACTACCTGTTCTGTGGGCGTGGCTTGGTGGTGGTGGGGGTAATGTGGCTGGGTGGGCGTGGCCAATTTTTTTTTAACTTTTAAAACCATTTTTTCTACAACCACTTCGGCGAAGAGGTTGTAAAAAAATGCTTTCAAAAGGCTCTGACGATCCCAGCTGAGTTGCCTGATTGGCAGAGGCTTTTTTTCTTTTAAATGTCTCTGATGATCAGGCAACTGAGCTTGGATCGTCAGAGGTTTTTAAAAGAAAAAAAAGGTTTTTTTTCTTTTAAATGCCTCTGACGAACCAAGCCCAGTTGCCTGATCAGCAGAGGCGTTTTTTTTCTTTTAAAAGCCTTTGACGATCCCAGCTGAGCCTCGCAATCATCAGAGGCTTTTTTTTTACTTTTAAAAGCATTTTTTTGGCCGAAGAGGTTGTAGAAAAAATGCTTTTAAAAGTTTTTAAAAAGCCTCTGATGATTGCACGGCTCAGCTGGGCATGGGGAGGGGGGGTGCGCAGGGATTTTTGCTACCAGTTCTCCGAACCACCCGCCTCCATCGCTACCTGATCGGGCTATCTGGTCCGAACCGGGAGCATTTCACCCCTGCAAGCAACCCATTTTGCATTCCCCCCCCCACCCCAACCCTACCCCATATCATTTTGGTAAGCACAAACCTGTATGCTTGAAGGAAAAAATGTTTAATTGTTCCTGATTAGCTAAGAAAATCAACCAACCAATAGACCATCGGACAAATCAGCCCAGAGTTCTCACTTGAGACACAAATGATACTACTTTCGACATGTTATGGGAAGACTCTAGCTTTCTGGAGAAGGCTGTATGCTGGAAAAGGATGGAAAAAAAGAGAATAAGAATTGACCAACAGCAAGGTGGATAGACTCAGCTTTAACGGTGAGAGGTTCACTGTTGGAGGATCTGAGGATCCTGGTTAGGGACCTCAGTCTGGAGAACATCCATCTATGTAGTAATTCAGTAGTCCACATGACTCAAGGGCATGTAATCATCAATTGCTTGCATGAAAACTGAACACTTGATAGTATTATCATACTTAAATGAATGCTAAATGCTAAAATGAATAGAGATCCTTGTATGAATCTAATCTTGCTCGTTCTATTGGAATCTTTGCAAATGGATTTAGGTTTTGCTCTCCAGAAAGTTTGGATTACTTTGCATCTCGCTCCAAAATGTTTGGGAATTTTGAATTTAAGGTTGGATGGCCTTAAATGGCCAAGCCATTGTGTTGCTATTTTGTCTTTTATTTTCATTTCATTTTGAATGTATAAATATACTTTTCAAGTTACCAGGCAGTTTCTAACAAAATGTAAATCAAAACCTCATTAAAACAAACATTCAAATTGTACCTCATCAAAACAACATGTACCATGGGATAGTAGCAGCCAGAGAGTCAGTTAAGCTATCTTGCTTCGGAAAAAAAAAATCCATGTTAAGAAAACAAACAATCTAATAACAACAATACGCAGAGAAAGAATAATACACGTCAAGCAAAACAAAGCTCATAATAATAAACCATTGAGTGGATTTTTGCCCACAGAACTGGCACACATCGCACTTCGCTGAAAAGAAAATCCATCAAAGGGTAACATTTCAAACCCGTTTAAAAGGGTGAAATCCAACGACAAGCACGTGGATTTAAAACGTGAAGAATATATTGGATCGTTGTTTTGTGCTTTTTTAAAATCTGGAAATCCCACAAGCCAGGTAGATGGCTTCTTTCTACTGTTTCTCAGTAGAAAGCTGTTTTCTTTCTACTGTAGTGTTTCTGTTCTTTATTGAAAGTGATGAGGAAAATACAATAACAATTTAATTGACCAGTAACAAAAGTGTGAGTTAGGTAAAATCTTCCAGGAAATAGGACCGAGTGAAATCTCTTGTTTAAATGTCAAGTGCATGGGGAGGCGCTCAAGAAAGCCAAGATGGCACCCACATACCATGCAGCTGAAGACCCGTCTTTTTAATTGCATCACACCCACATAAAAGAAGGCATGACTTTAATTGGCGGCCATCTTAACTCTTCCCCCACCCCCCAGTCTAATCCCTGCAGACATCACGGGTTGAATGCGAATATTTCTAACCAGTGGTGAAATGTAAATTTTGTTACTACCGGTTCTGTGGGTGTGGCTTGTTGGGGGCAGGGGAGGTAATATGACTGAGTGGGCGTGGCCAACTTTTTTTTTTTTTACTTTTAAAACCATTTTTCTACAACCTCTTCAGCTGAAGAGGTTGTTTTAAAAAATGCTTTTAAAGCCTCTGACGATCCCAGCTGACTTGCCTGATCGGCAGAGGCTTTGTTTTTACTTTTAAAAGCATTTTTTCTATAACCTCTTCGGCCGAAGAGATTGTAGCAAAATTCTTTTAAAAATAAAAAAAAAGCTTCTGATGATTACACAGTTCAGCTGGGCATTGGGGGGGGGCGGGGCAGGGATTTTTGCTACCAGTTCTCCGAACCGCCCACCTCTATCGCAACCGGATCAGGCGAACCGGTCCGAACCGGGAGCATTTCACTCCTGTTTCTAACCCTCATGCAGCACCAGTCATGCTAAATTCCTACCCAAAAGTAATGGAAGTGGTTGGGGCAAGCTGCCTTGTAAAATAACTGAGAGAGATACATATTTTTAAAAGGCAGAGAGTGGAAGTTTATTTTCACAAGGCTGAAAAGCAGCTTTTTTAAAAAGCCTGTCATTTCTGGAACTTTGAGTCATCAAAGCAGTGATATTTATTGGATTTCATTTTAGGGTAGATGTATACTGTAACCAATCTGTTGGTTTCCATTTACGAACCTGGCGGTCTTTTTTTGGTAGTGTCCATCTTAATAAAAATATGAATTTTCAGAAGTTTAAAAGAATGTCATATTGGGAGCAATTATGGACTGACTTCCAATTACAGTGGTGCTTTTGATTCACCAAGTATATTTTAAAGTCCGACCAGAAAACCCCTTTCTGCAAACAATTATGCATATGAGTAATTCTGTCCAAGTGAATGGCATTCGGCTTTCATTCACTTCAAGGAGACCTAATCCATGATTATTCCCATGGAAACCCAGACCTTATCTCTCATTCTCTCTCTCTCTTTCCCCACTCCTTCAAGGATACTATAAAATAATCATGTAGCACAGCTTTTAAATTGTACAGTCCTTTCAATTTCACTCTCTCTGTGGGTTATCCAATATTCGAGGGGCTGCCACAAAGAAGGGTGTGTGTGTGTCAACTTATTTTCCAAAGCAGCAGAAAGCAAGACAAGAAACAATAGATGGACACTAATCAAGGAGAGAAGAAACCTAGAACTAAGGAGAAACTTCCTAACAGTTGGAACCAGTGGAATGGCTTGCCTTCAGAAGTTGTGGGTGCTGGAGGTTTTTAAGAAGAGACTGGACAGCCATTAGTCTGAAATGGTATAGGGCAGTGAGGGCGAACCGTTTTGCTGTTGCGTGCCAAAAGTGGGGGGAGCTCGGGGGGCTCGCATGCGTGCATGCCCACACCCATAATTCAATGTGCTCCGCCCCCTGTGCATACTTGCACGATGCCCCCGTGCTCCCCTCATTTTTGGCACGTGATGGCCCGGTAGGCCCATTTTTCGGCCTCCCCAGGCTGTATAGCCTTTCTAGGAACCTGGGGAGGGCAAAAACGGCCTTCCCCAACCCCCTGGAGGCCCTCTGGAGACTGGAAACAGCCTGTTTCCCAACTTCCGATGGGCCCGGAAGGCCCGAAAATCAGCTGGTGCACACCGGAGCTGAACTAGGGCAACGCTCGTGTGCCCACCGATACGGCTCCATGTGCCCACCGATATGGCTCCGTGTGCCACCTCTGGCATGTGTGCCATAGGTTCGCCATCATGGGTATAGGGTCTCCTGCTTGAGCAAGGGGTTGGACTAGAAGACCTCTAAGGCTCCTTCCAACTCTGTTATTCTCTCTGTATGTGAGAGAAAGAGACAGAGAGAAATACATCTTAGGTACATAGCAATACAGGGTGGTCTTCAATTTATGACCATTCGGTTAGTGATTGTTTAAAATTATGATAGTGCTGAAAAAAATGACTTATGATTGGCCCTTATGATTATCACAGCAGCTCTGTAGTCATGTGATCATTATTTGGGCAACCGACATGTATTTTTGATGTTGGCAGCATCCCTGAGTCATGTGATTGCCATAGGCAACCTTCTCAGCTGGATTTTATAAGCAAAGACAATTCGGGAAGCTGGATTCATTTAATGACCACCTAATTCACTTAATGACCATGATAAAAAGTGTTGTCAAATTGGATAAAATCATGTGATGATTCACTTAATGATTATATCATTTAGCAACAATTGAGCTTACAAGTCTAGGAGTTACTTGTATTTTTCAAGAGATACATTAAAATAGCAGAATCCCCTTTCCTCCCCACAGAGTGTGTGGAACAACCTGACGAAGCATATAAATGAAATGGTACAATAACAACTTTGTATTGATTTAATTTCTAGCACCTACAGACAAGGTTGGTGAAAGCTGAAATCTTGGTTAAACATTGCTGCCCCTTCACAGAATAAGTGAACAGGATCTCTATTACGACTGATTTTTTTTTCTTAGAAATGATTTGTAGTTAACTATGAATCACGTATTACGTGACATTGTTTAATTCAATATTGAAGGAAACAAAACTTTCAAAAATGCTCTCTTACGTGGACAACTGTTTAATTAAAAGAAAAGCACAGTCCCACCCACAGTCATAAATAAAATAAAATAATCCTTACTTTACATTTACACCGATGGGACTTGAGCTAAAAAGCAACTGGCTAAGCACGCAGCTTGGAATCAAAGTAGATAACTCTGAAATTGCAACTCAGCACGTGGCAGTTATGAAAAAAAAATGCATTTCCAAAAGGAAAGAGATCAAAAGTAACTCCCACCAATCCGGTCGTGCCACATCTGAAAATAAAGGAAAGACAAACCAAAATAATCCTGGAGGTGGAATGACCCTTGGTCACAAATTGTTACAAAGCTTGGAATTTCAGCATTTGGGGAAGAGTCTTAGTGAATTCAAGTGGATTGAATGATGTACTTTCTCTATGTTCCATAATACTTGAATTTGGCATCATGCTTAGATGTTGAATGATGCCCAGAGTTGATGAAAGGTAACCCTATGAGCCAGGGGTGAAATTCAGCAGGTTCTGACAGGTTCTGGAGAACCGGTAGCAGAAATTTTGAGTAGTTCAGAGAACTGGCAAACACCACCTCTGGCTGGCTCCAGAGTGGGATGAGAATGGAGTTTTTGCAATATCCTCCCCCCTGGAGTGGGGTGGAAATGGATTTTGCAGTATCCTTCCCCTGCCATGCCCACCAAGCCACACCACACCCACCAAGCCACGCCTACAGAACTGGTAGTAAAAAAACTTGGATTTCACCATTGCTATGGGTTTATTTGATATGAGATTGTTGTTGACTGCCAACTGATATGATTCAAAGATAAATGTATCAATTGCCATTCAGTATGATGACTAATACTATCTTTAGGATTAAAGGCACCATCTGTGTGAAAATGTAGGACCACAAAAGGTGAGAATTATTGTCTTCATAATACACTGGTTGAATATTAGAGATGATGCTTTCTCTTGTCCTATTTGACTCTTAAGTCCTGTAAATCCATAAATCAGTTTCAGTAATCCTTTTTAATCTTCTTTTTAGGGTGGAGAAAATTCATTAGTCTCACCTTTCCATGTTTGTTTGTTTGTTTGTTATTTAATAATGAGGGCAGATGTCACACCACCTAAAAAGGAAAAATGCAAGTGAATGTTTGTAAAAATACAGCAGTTATAAACATGTTGTTACTACTGCTTCTCCAAGGCCAACTAGCTACTTCAAAGCTATGATGAAACTGGAATCCAGCAGTTAATATTTCCCACCAGGACAATATTTAGTAAAAGAGCTGGCAATACTGGGCTCTGAGTCATGGGTGGCATTTTACCATGCAACAAGCACTGTTTAATTGATGAGCAATTCCATTAGTCAAAATCCCCCAGTTATTTTATGAAATGTAGAAAGGCAAAGTGAAGAAAACAAATGTGCTGTGTAGGAACTATATGGAATTCCTGGGAAAGCTCATCAATTGGCACAGGAGGTGAGATATCACCCACATGCAGATGATGCTCAGTTATGCATTTCACCTCTGGCCAAACATCAGATGTGGTATTACTAACCTGAGAGCCTGGATAAAGAAAAACAGGCTTAGCCTGAATCCTATCAGCCCTATGGCATGGCTGTAGAGTTGAAAGCCTGCCGAATCCAGAAAAACCCAGTGTTTCTTACTAAATGGGGTCATACTGCCCCATTTGCTTACAATATGGGGGTTCTTCTGGACTAACAGCTCTCGCTGGAACAGTAGATGGATGCCATGGCTAAGACAGCCTTTGCACAATTACAGCTGTAATTGTAAAATTACAAACAATTTTGTGCATCAATTGTGGAATATTCCTGAAACTTTGTAAATAATTATTCATGCTTCTGATTCGGCTACTGCAATTATGTGGGGCTATCCTTCAAGAGCACTTGGAAGTTTCAAGCTGATACAATACAACTAGGGGCAGAATGAAGACATAACATATTTATTATAGGAGCTGATTTGACTACAGGTTAGAATAACAGAATAACAAACTAACAGAATCAGAAGGGATCTTGGAGGTCCTCTAGTGAAACCCCCTGCTCAAGCAGGAAACCCAACACCATTTCAGACAAATGGGAGTCTAATTTCCTCTTACAAACCTTCAGTGTTGGAGCATTAACAACTTCTGGAGGGAAGTCATTTCATTGATTAATTGTTCTGTCAGGAATTTGTTCCTTAATTCTAGGTTGGTTCTCTCCTTGATTAGTTTCTATCCATTGTTTCTCGCCATGCCTTCAGATGCTGTAGAGCAGGGCTGTCAAACTCCCGGCCCATGGGCCGTATGTGTCACGTGCTGGCCATGCCTACACCCAGTTTAGCAAAGCAGGGGGGGGGGGGGAAGTCCCGATTTGCCATGTGATGCCGCCGTGACAACATGAGTTTGACACCCTGCTCTACAACATCTGAAGGCAGGGCAAGAAGCAATGGATGGAAACTAATCAAGGAGAGAACCAACCTAGAATTAAGGAGCAAATTTCTGACAGAACAATAGGTTGACCCCCTCTTCTTTGTGGCAGCCCCTTAGATATTGGACCACTGCTATCATGTCACCCCTAGTCCTTCTTTTCATTTTAGATACAAAGTCAAACTGCTGGTTGTCACAGTTAAAATCTTCATGCCTCAGAGCCTGGATACCTATGAGATTGCCTTCTCTGAAATGAATTTGCCTCACCAGTCAGGAGAGGGGCTTGCTGGGGATCCACAGGGAAGTGAGACATCTTAGTAATGGCCCCACTTCTGTGAAATAACTTAGCTCTGGATATCCAGTCCTCTCTCACCTTATGTCAAAGCTCAGCTACTCTGGCAAACTCTGAAACAAGAATCCACTTGGATTTCTGAAAAGGTCCCTATTGCTAGTAGAATAATGTAACAGAATTTTGGAAGTCCATCAAAACGATTTCCCTGTTAATTTACATCTAATGGAATTGAGGCAGGGTTGCTCTTAGTCTCTTTCTCATATTTCCTCCCTCCCTTGAGTTGAGGTGTCTCTATTACGATTGTCTTTTTTCATTCGTCTGTTTTTCCAAGGACTGTTCCACCTTCCAACAACTTTCATTGGCTTCCAAAAAGCGTTGAAGACCTGACTCTTCAGGAAGGCTTTGGGGGTTGTGGAAGTTCAATCTAACCCCAGGGATGGTACTGTCATTAGATGATGATCACAAGGACCAGTCTATGAAGATTCTCAGTCATCCAGGTCATCGTTGTCCCAAAGGTGCTTTTTCAAAAGGCAACTGGGCTTTGAAGATGTTTCGTTTCTCATACAAGATGCTTCTTCAGTTCATCTTCAGAATGACCAGTGTTTTCAAGTTTATGTCTGACATTTTGTAAGATGCTTTTCTCTATGGAAATTGGAAGCATAGAAGCATAACTAACTGAATTAACTTACACATTAACTTGCATTTCTTTTCAGACATCAATATTTCTTTTTAACAGAAGTAGACTTAAGTGACCAATAATGGTGTAAGTTAGGGACAAAGTATTAACAGGGCCTTTCCCACACATAGGCAGTTCTTGGTTTATGACAACTGAGCTCAAAATTTCTCTTGTTAAGTGAGACATTTGTTAAGTGAGTTTTGCCCCATTTTATGACCTTTCTTGTCACAGTTGTTAAGTGAATCACTGCAGTTGTTAAATTAGTAACATGGTTAAGTGAATCTGGCTTCCCCATTGACTTGGCTTGTCAGAAGGTCTCATGATCCCAGAACCCTGGGACACAGCAATTGTCATAAATACGAACAAGTTGTCAAACATCCAAATTTTGATCACATGACCATGGAATGCCGCAACAGTTGTAGGTGTGAAAAACAGTCATAAGTCATGCAAAGTAGTTTCTGGACCTTCATAGCCATCTTGCCATTTCACCTTTCCTATTCCAACTGTTTTGCAATAACTTAATTCCTTCTTTCCCTTCTCCTCCTTGGCTACTACTAACCTGCTACCATTACTGCTCTCTTGAGAGTCACACGGGAGATCTCAAAACCACTAGATTTTGGATCTGGGACCAGAACCTGGATTTTGTACAGGTCCAAGCAGCCCCTTCAAGCTAGTTGAAATTTCTACAGGAACTCTTTTTTTTTTTAGTAACGTTGCAGCTGTCACTTGTTCTTTATTAATAAGGAAGTGCTACATACGCAGACTTCATGCAGGAAGATTTCAGCCTGAGGGGCACACAAGTTGTAGAAAATAACAAAATGAACACACACACACACACACACACACACACACACAGAGAGAGAGAGAGAGAGAGAGAGAGAAACGAATTTGGCAGTTAAGCTCTAAAGTTTAAAGAACTCTAATGAATGTGGAAGAAATAGATGCCTCCGGGATTGTGGAGTCTACTGGGTGGTATGTGCCTTTTGCAAGCATGTGATTCCAAACATCCAAAGTTTAATGCCCCAAGTAATCACATCCTTCCCATTGACTTCAATGAGGACTTGGCCTGAATAATTACTATCAATGCAAGCACCACGCACAAGGAGTTCGTAGTTTGGAAAAAGAAAAAGCCAACATTCTCGTCCTTCTCCTCCACATGGTTCTAATTAGAAATGGTTAATTGCTATCCATGTCTCCAGAAGGTTTCATAGACTAATAAAGAGAATTTCTGTTGGGGGACTTGAAGAATCTTTTCTTTTTTAAAGCCTCCAGTCTGTAGATTACTTAAAGCCAGTGTAGCTTTGCTAGCTGCAGTGGTAAAAATAACTTGTGGAGAGAGGCATGTAATGGTTTGAATTTGGGTACCTCTCAATTGCATCCACTGTTTAGAATGTTTAGTTGGTTTTAGAGGGGGGAAAAAAACCCCATGGTAAGTGCCTCTTTTAGCACAACTCTGTTCCAAGCAAGGGCTAAAATATATAATAGATCATATTTCAAAGTTCAGTAGTAAGGAGATTCCAATTTGCATTTCAAGTGAAGGCTGAATTCCCTGACTTTATTAATCATATAAGAGAAAAAGCGACACAATTGAAATAGCAAATGAGGTGGCATGGTCACAAATTGTTCTCTAAAATTACATGTAAATTGCCAAATGGAGTCAACAGCAATTTTATTTGGACCCTATAAATGAATGACATGTATACAGTAAGAGCAGAACCCGAAATGAATATAGAATATTGAAACACATCTAAATGGGAACAATTCTAAAAGCTTCATATAAGAATCTAAATGATCATGGTTTCCGGTGCTTTTCTATAACTCCCCAGTAGAACCTAACAGGCATTTCTAATAACTATAATCATTAAAGAGTGGATTATATTGGAGGTGTCATTCTTCTATTGGAATGGGCCTTCCCTTGTCCAACGCCTAATCTTCTCCAGAACATCGGGGGCCCTCTGAAGCTGCTTTGGAGTGGAGCATTGGGAAATCCTGTTTCCAAATGGAAGTCCACTCATCTAATCCTGGATGAGGTTTCTGAACTGCTTTCAAATGTAGCTCCATGTACGAAGCAGTGCGCTAATCCAAGGAGCAGCATAGATAATTGACTCCAGGCACACCAGTTACATTCCATAGCCATACTTTGAAGCTTAGCTGCTTGATTAAACTGCTTAATCCAATAAGCATATAATCAGTGAGCAAGTTATATATTCGATGCGGGATAAACAAAATGGAACTTTCTTTCTATGGATATTTCTACTTTTGATTGCCCATTTGAGTTATGTATCAATAGTAATAGTTTGTTTTTTTTTTTAAGAGAGAATAAATCCGGTTCATTGCTGTCTATGGAATGCTTCTGATTTGCAGCTGTAGTGGATGGTTCCTGTATTCTAAAGAGGCAATTCTTCAATTCTGAATCATTTTTCGGCATTGCATGTTCACTTGGTTTAATTGTGAAACAGCTTGCATAATTTAGATATAATGTAGCCTCCCCCACACACAAAACCAGAGCCTCTTTTTGTTAGGTGGCTGCCTGCTTGGGATGCATGCACAAAAACCAAATCCTGGCTTGTTCCATTTCAGGATCCCAGAACCCCATACATTTACCTTGCATCCCAATTTCCACCTGAGTGTTTCTCCGAGGCATATTTAAGAGAAAGAAATGGAGAAAAATCTCGTACATTTTTCAGGGATAGCATTCTTTGCCCTCTTGCTAGCTAATGGAAGCGTAATGTGGGCTGAATTAAAATGTGTGAAACTTCTTCTCTGCGTTCACACTGCATAGCAAGCATTTATTCCATTTTCTAATTTTTCCAGCGGCAGCTGAAAATACTCAACTCTTGTTTTTCTGTTGTTTCTGATTCCGATAGAAAGGGGATGGGATTCTTTCATTGGAAACACGCTGAAGTCATTAACATTTGATCAGTTATTGTATTGTTTTTGAGCACTGCTGCAAGCTTATGAGGCTGTTTTAATAAAAGCTCTGGGTTGAATCCAGTGCAAAGCTGCCAGAATGTTTGCAGGGAAGTACGTTTGCCACATGCTTTTTGCTTGAAAATAGTGTCCTTCCTGTCTGTGAGCATTTGAAAACAAGGAGCCACAGCAAGCATCTTTTCTACACAGTTCCATTTCCTGGAGAATATCAGAGGCCAAAAATCATAGTATAGATATTTTGTAGCCGTGACTACAAATAAAAACGATTCTTTTAGGTAGCCAAGGAATGTCCTGTTGAATTATCATGTAATATGCCATAGAGAAATTACTCAAAATCTAACGAAGCATTTTTGGATAGGAAGTTGTTTATAACATTACATGTTGTTCACTTCCAGCAAACACTGAAATTCAACCATGGAAACATTTCCAGTTTTGTAGAATGATCCTGATGGCATAGGAACTCAAACCAGTTGGGTGTTTCTCGAGGTGAGAAGTGACTTGTGTGAAACAGCTGATTTTCATCAGAGCAAAGAAAATGCTTGTGAAAAACATTTGGAGATTGGAATTGCTGGATCTGACGCCCCATTTAAAGGAGTCCTATGAAACCTGATTCAGAACAAGCAAATGAGCAGTATAATAATAACAGATCACTTTTTTTTAATTTCAAGAGAACTGATTTCTGCAGTTATGAGAGAAATGAATGACTAAGCTGTTCAAATTATTTTCCTTTCCATTGTCCTTTGTCCTTGTCCAGAAATTATGTGTAATTAACACTGATATAGGAAAGAACTGATTAGAGTCTCCATCAAACAACTTGTCACAATCATCTAAGCTAGTCATGTTTCTTCAGGAAGTGACCCAGAACATTAGTCATGGATACAAAAACCTTTCTATTTCCATGAGGTCTCAGGATTGGCTCAGCACTTTGGTCATCCCATGGCGTTCTGTTTTGGGGAGCCGAGCTGATTTACTTGCAGCTTAGATGTGTGCGAGAGGAACC
>WNWU01016629.1:0-38038 GCA_012654045.1 Ptyas mucosa | reverse complement strand
GTCTTGCTAAAAGTGCTGCAATTCTGTAGACTCTTATTTAGAAGTAATCTTCAGTGAACACAGTGAGATTTCTCAAGCTGTTGAATCAGAGGTAAATATTTATGGATTTTTGTCTCATTAATTAGGCTAGTTTATGGAACTATAATGAACAAACCAGAAGTTCTGGGAAGAGGAAATGGAGATACGTTGTATATCACAAGGTACAAACTGTACCAAGGAGTATCATCAGAATATGGGAAGCTCTTAAATAAGATGCCCTCTAAGGAGTCACTTTTTAACTTGGAAGTTGGAACCTAGTGTCCTCCTTCCTCTCCCTCCAACCCTAATCTGCACAATTAAGAAGAAGAGGACACAAAAGAAGCATGAAATATTATTTCAACTTTTGAAAGTTGAACAGAAAAAAGAAGGAACAAGAGAACATTTAGTAATAGTCTTCTTCAAGAAATCTTGCAATGCAGAGGTCAAACATAAGGTCAGATTAATAGAACTAGGCTTATGGTTAACTAGAGAAATGGTTGTGAGATTATATACCTTGAGTACTGAGTGTAGACTGGAAGGGGAACGATATGGTATTAACTGCCGAAAGAAAAACACTTCTAGTCACTGAATAAATTATCGATAACTCTGACAAAAAACTCTATGCAACAGCAGTTCAAACATATTTTCATTTTTCTGTCTTCCATTTCCTCAAAGTTTATGCTTGAATTTGTTTTAATGATATCTATGCACATTGATTGGAGTCACATTAATATGCAAATTTAGTTCACAAATTCAAACTCTATGGAGGAAGAGCAGGTTACAGAAGTAGAAATTAAAATGTACACTGTTCAAAAAGTATATACATCTTTAAGTAAGCTACTTTTAATTTCATATGCTTCCTGCAAAAACTGATTAATTCCATTTAAAAAATATAAACCAAATGCTTTCCCTACAAATTCCATGAAAGGTAAGTCTTCAAGTCTATAAAATTATATGATTTAGAAAGACGCGTATTTTCAAAAACAAAGGCACATTTATGAAGGTACTATGAATTTTGGTAATCAGATTCAAATAAAAGTTAAATGTCAAACAGTAATAATATTCCCAAAGAATGCTTCAAATGATAACTTACACCAAGTTTTGCTTTATCAGCAATTGGGAAACACGATCTGAACTTCAATAAAAAGAAACTCCCACTTACATGTACAGGTATTTGCAGTTTTAAGCTAAAACAACGAGTGTCTTTAAATCTATTTAAAGAGATTTGAAGTTTTATAGCAACACATTCTACCCCCGAGTCTTGAAAATATCATAAAAACGAATTTTAATTTGACAAAATTTCCTTTTGAAGATAATGTAACATTAGGTTTAAGAGATATAAGCTCAACTTAAATAATTATTTTAGATATACTGTTTCCCCCAGAATAAGACATTCCCTGATAATAACTTTTGAGCACATGGCAATAAGGCCAAGCGCTTATTTCAAGGTTAAAAAAAAAAATAAGAGTGTCTTATTTTCGGGGAAACACTGTACTTTGCAGGTGACCAGAATGCCTAATAAAATATGTTCAAATAATAAATATATCAAACTCTTAGAATGTTTGGACATTACCAACTATCTCTAATAGTTTTTCTCCCTAAATTACTACATAGTATTACAATATTATTATTTAACCACATAATAGTTAAGGTACACTGCAATATGGCTTCTTTGCTCCCCAAAAATTTGATAAACCGAATTATTTCAGAGAAACTGTAGCATGGAAGGGAAAAAAAACCCTATTTAAATATTTCAAACCGATTAAGTTAGCTATACAGGAGTGTATGGATTCTGAAAAAAAATGAAGTTGGGAGGATTTAATTAAAACGTATTAATAATAAACATCATTTATATATATATATCACTGTGCTTGATCAGAATCAATGCTGAATTGTTTGGTTCTTACTTCCTGATAAGTATGTTTAGGATTACAGCCCAGAATAATTTATTTTGGGGATAAACTAAACTGAATTTGATGAGTTTACATCAGAGTAAAGATGACTAGAAGCAGCGCAGAACTTAAAATATGGAGTCATCACAGCTCTTGAACATTACGTCTAAATATAAACTATTCATTAAGCTTTTTATTGCATCATATTAAAACGGTTTAGGAAAAAGCATAAAAATCCACTCAGATAAAATAGGTTTATTTAAAAGTTATTTTCAGCAAAATGAATATGCAAAATACAAACTCTGTCAAAATGTTCATTTCACTTCATAGTTTACAAAATATACAAAATAGAAGTCTCCTTAAATTTATATTACATATTTAATATGTAAAGACCTATATAGAAAAAAAATTTGTTCTGCTTAAGGCATTTTTGTGAATAAACCATTGTACAAATTATTGCACATTGAAACCACAGTGCATTACAGACTGTCTGCATAGAAAATTAAACAAACACAAATAAACCAGGTTTATTAACCTGATTTAGGTCATCATTAATTGTAGATCGGAAGACAAATGTATTTCCTTGTCAAATATGCAGCAGTTTGAGAACTTTGGCTTCCTTTTTTGGTACCTTAAGAACCAAATGTCATTCAGCACCATGAAAATAGACTTTTAACCACAACTCTGTACCTGAATTTCTTCTTCTTCCCCATTTGACATAGTTTACTAATGGCTTTTGGAAGGTAAAAGAAATTGCAAGATTATATCATGTTTACAATATTGCATTGAAAAGAAATTTTAAGGGAATTTAGGGTGAAGACAGGCATGACATTCAAAGAGTAATCGCAGTGGATTTATCACTATTGCCACAATATGAGCCAGGCTAGCTCAATGCTTTGGAATTAACGTGCCTTTCATAAAATCAAATGGTGCATCCGGGATCAAGCTTGTATTTCTCAACTTCCTTGACGCATGCTGCTTTTAGATCCCATTTAAATACGATATGTACATTTGCTTTCTCCTCATAACAATACACCTTTTAAAATTGTTACAAAAGTGCTTTGGAAACTTAGTTTTCTCTCTTCCAAGGAAAAAAGTAAATTGGCCCAATTGAGGTAAAGAACCTTCAAAAGCAGGGTTACTATTCTACTAGTGTCATATCTGTCTTCACCAGTTGGTTCCCTACGTAATTTCCCATCCATTCATCCACTCATCCATCCATCCATCCATCCATCCATCCATCCCTCCCTCAACATTTGTGTTAACCCTGATATCCTTGACTTCCAGTCAGTCCTTGGCATTCTGTAGTCCAGAAAGATTCAAGTCAGATTTTTTTTAAAAAAATGGAATGATGATTTTAAATCCAGTCATTGTTCCCTTTGTTTATTAAAAAAAAAATCCACATTTGTTTAAAATTGTTCATTCCTTTTGATCCCCCCCCCCCTTTTTTGGAAGACTTCACTGGGGTTTTCTGTAGTGCTTTAAAGTGGAGTCCTTCCCTCGTGTGGAAGACAGTCCTTGTGCTGTCAAATACTGAATCTTCTCCGGGCTGTAAAGGTAAAGTTCCTTGTGTCCTTCTCAAAAGTGTCTCTTCATGTGTAAGGCGAGGTGGTCAGACCTGGAAAATGCTCTGTCACACCTCTGGCACTGGAAAGGGCGGTGGCCTGTATGTTTTCTGTAGTGACGTGTAAGTTCATCGGAGCGGGCAAATTTCCAGCCACAGCCTTCCCAGTCACAGTGATAGGGCTTCTCACCTTCAGAAATAAAGAGCCACATCAATTACTTCTGCATTTGGGGCAAATATTGGAACAACAAGCCTCAATGAATGGACCACGAAATAAATACAAGTCCGTTTCAATTATTGTTAACAAATTCTGCAATGATTAGAGACACCTGTTACTATCCTTGCGGATTCAAGAAAACTTGCATAAGTGTATTCTATTGGCCGAGCAAAATTGTCTCATATGAACTGTTGCCTATTTCTTTCCCGAGAATTCTGAATAGTAGTTTAATTACATACATGTTTTCCTATAATGCATATATACATTTAGCTCACAGCCTTTTCTGTTCACTTTGGAAAAATTAAAAAGAAGCTGTAATAATTATGTGATTGGAAACAGCCAAATAAAAGAAAATGAACAGGAATAAGATACTAAACCTGTAACTATGAGAGCCACCTGTGGCTAATGAGAATTGTTTTGGGGCATCCAAAGAGGCACATGTTACTTTTTTTTTTTTGGTCCTTTTTCACTATTTTAGGGCATTTCCACTTTCAAAAGATTATGCTAAGATAATATTTGTGGTTGGCCAGGACTTATTTAAAAATCAGCACATGCTATAGATAACAATGATTCAACTTTATCACCAATTATTGCAAAATATTATCTGTCAGCAGCCTCTATGTACTCAGAAATCAGGACATATATAGAAACATAAAAAGACAATAAACAATTTTACTGATTGTGTGGCAATATGACCTATGCACTCCTTTTCTTAAATTTTTTTCTGACTGCTTCTGGATTAAAGTAGTATGGAATTATAGTACGCCTATCATCTTTCAGCTACAGACAAAACCAACCAACCAACCAAAAAAAAAAAAAAAGCACAAAGAAACATGTTAGTGAAGCTTTCATGTTTAACTATACATTGTTGCTTTCATGAAAGTTTCAACCTATCAACCTTGTTTCTTTTAAATTCTTTATTTTTTTTTAAAAGTTCATTATCCTAAGCCACCTGGAGAACTGAAAGTTTAAATCCATGTCTGAACTGTGCACTTATACCACTGTTACCACAAATGGGCTGATAATCTCCACCATTCTTATATTGAGGAAATGTCACTGAAATCAATGAAGATCAGTGTTTCAAACTAGGATGTTATCTTGTTAGTTTTTTTTTTTTACAAGGCAGCTCAAATTATTTAACTGGAGATAAATCCTTTAGAATAACTTAGAAAATATTGGGGTGGGCTGGTAGAGTTCATGTTCCTGCACTTTTAACACACAGTTAATCGGAAAACACATGCACATTGCCATTTTAAATATATTGACTTAAAATTAAGCTCCTTTGGAAACTAAGATACTTTCTTCCGAGGCAACATGGGGTATGTGAAGTAAACTGACAATTTTCAAAATAATATGTCATAGCTTGTGGTCTATATAAATCTTAGCAGCAAAAACCAATTAAATTGGTTATTTTTGTCACTTTATGCAAGTTGCTGGAAAATCCAGAATTAGAGATTTTCCAGAGCTAATTATCAAGAGGACTGTTGACTGGCAGTTGCCTTTATGCACTGGGAAAAAAAAAAGAACCGTCAATACTTTGTGGGAGAGCAGTCTGTTTTAAGTAAATTCAAAACAATTCCAATATAAAACTTGATTTCCTGGATCATAATCAGTAAACTAAGATTGGGTGATTTATAGAAAATGAGAATGAACAGGAATCGTAAACCCAAAATAAGAGCAAGAAAATAAACAAATTGTGGTTATTTGCAGCATCCATTTCCCTGAAGAAACATGTCAATAATGTTATCAGGATAAACATGCTTAATTCAGTTTGGATTTCTAGCTACCTTGTAATTAACTAGCCACATGGCCATAGCCAGGCAAGTAGTGCTCAAGCATCTATCTGCAAAACAATTCCTCTGCCAGGAGTGAGTCATTTTGAGCCATTTTAACCAACACCTTCAATCTGAAAGCAAATCCATAATTGTAAGGGACTTTTGACAGTTAAACTCCTATGTTAATGGACAAGACTACAACCCACTATTTAATACAGTTGTGAAACGGTGCTATTCTAACTCCTTGTGTTAATAACAGAGTTGTGTTCTAATCCACACAAACTGAACCCTAGCAATTTCCCCCCCCCTCAGGGATGGATGTGGTCTGAGGGCAAAACATGGCTTTTTAGAGTGTGCCTGTTATCTATTGAACAGGATTTGTAGATTTCTATCAACCCCCCCCCCCCCCCCCCCCCCCCCCCCCCCCAAAACACACACACAAAAACCTAGTCAGGCAATTCTGAGAAAGGACAAAAGCGTTCACTCATATATGCCATGGATCATGCTGCACCTCTCAAATAATTCCAGGACTTTTCGCTAGAGTTGTAGGAGTTTAAAACTGCAGTTCTAAGCACACTCAGAGAAAACATTCATAGGATGATTGCTAAATAGTAGTTAAAAGTGGTGTGAAAGTGGTATACAATCTTTCTTTTTCCACCCACTATTATCTGTCATCAGGCAGGTTCCACTGGCTCTAAAAACTAGAGTATGGACTTGACAGAGGGATAATGGCTGGGTCCATTTCTCTACACTTTGTGTGCTGAAAAATATGTAATCTACAACATCTGGCCAGGTGGCAGAGGATGTCTAAGCAATAAACGTGACTAATCCCAATTGCCTTTCAGTAAAATGCTGAATTGTCTATATCAGAACAGTCTTCTCGTACTATTGGAGCAAAGCATTATTAAACTGCCCTTACCTGTATGGGTCCGAAGATGTGCTTTGAGGTGAGAGCTCTTTGTGTATGTTTTACCACAGCCTGCATATTCGCAGGTGTGTGTGGCAGTCCTTTTCCTGGGCCATGACCTCCGTCCCCTCTTGGGCTTGGTCTCTTCAGAGAGGCAGCTCCCCGAAGGCATCAACTCTAGAGGTGAAGAGGGCGGAGTCAGCATCATCCCTTGTACCAAGCGAGGCATACTTAAAGGCTCTCCAAAAACATTTAGATAGTAAGACTGACCTTGATACTGGAGGGCGTTGGGTGGCAGCTGCTCTGGAAGAAAAGGAGGGTAGGCCGGGCCAGGATGGTAGCCTGGAGGAAGTGGAAGAGTTGAATGACTTAAGCCCTGGGGGGAAGGGTGGCAGTCTCTAGGAGACATCATCTCCTCTGGAGTCAAGGGAGGATTAGTCCTACTAGGTAACGGCCGACCCAAAGAGAAGTCGTGCGGTTGGGCCCTTGGACTATTTCCATGGGATTGGCCCATGGTGCACGAAGGGGCTGCCTCTTGCTTGATTTTGGGGCACATTCTGGGCACATGGTTGTACACCGAAGGGGGCACAGGTCCATCCGTGCAGGGGGAAGCTGCAGCAGCAACACTGTTCTTGATGTGGTTATTGCATTCTCCCATGTTCACTGTAGCCTTCAACACAAATTTCCCATGAAGGCTGCCTAGTGGAAGAGGTGGTGGAGGAGGTGGCTGCTGGGTCTGCTGCTGTTGCATATAAACAGGGTCCAGATCTGGCCTCATCAGTTCAGCTACAAATCCACCCGAAGGGGACACATCATTTATATCAGCCAGGTTGAAAGGGGCAGCTGGAACATGTTCTCTAGTGTACATTATACCTCCGGGGTGATCTTCCCTTTGCAGCTGGTAGGAAAAATCACAGGTGGTCACAGGAGGGCAGGTGCTACTTGTGACAGAGGGTGAAGAACCAGGAGCACTCACAACTGCAGCAGCAGCTGTGGGCTGCTCCTGGGGCATCAGGGAATTCGACAAGATGAAATCAAAGTCCAGAAGCTCATTCAACTCCTCCGTCTCCCGCCTTGACATAGTCCCACTGTTGCCGTTTGTGGTGTTTTCCAGCTCAGAAGAGAAGTCAAGATGCCGTCCTGTCAGTACAGGGGGGATCCGCTTGAGGTGAGAAAGCTCCTCCCTCCACTTCTGTGTGAAGAAGATAAAAATGTAGCATTAATGGAAAGTCTCCTTTTGTTTGCTGGCAAAATCAACTAAGACGTCAAGTAGACTTTTTAAGTGTAGAAAAGCACAAGAAAAAAAAAAGGTACTAATTATTAATAGACATACAGCAAAAAAATAAATCCTTAAATCCTTAAAATATTACTCTTTGGATCGTATAATTGAGTAAGCAACTCTACCATAATGCTACTGGGTTAGTACTCTTTTTTTTTTTACAAAAAAAACTCCTCTATATACATTTGAAACAATGGTTGTATAGCTTACAGAAATCAACTGCTGAAAAGTGGAGCTATGAAATTAAATATTCAACATTGTGAGGGTATCTTTGAGAAAGACTGACTTAAATAACCTGATTATAAAAATATATGTTAGAAATTTTCTTTTCAAAAATCTGCTACACAAGTTTTTAGGGCCAGGTGTAAACAGTTTTCAAACTATCACACGCTAATACAGAACTGTTCATTTTTCTTCTCCATTTTGTGCTACGTGATTTTTAGGGGGACACAAAGTAGTCCTAGTTTATGAGCTTATGCCAGAATTTTAACTGTCAAGTCTGAAACTACAGGGCTTAACTAACTCATTTTAAAGCCATAATTATTAGTGTCTAGCATAAGCTTGAGCATTCTGCTCAAAAGTCACAAGATAAAAATAAAGGCATTACTTTGCAATCCTGTCATTAGCTTATACTTACTATACTGCCTCTGTATATAGGTTATATGTACATTTCCAGTACTTTTATCTATGTATTAAAGCTTTCTTCCAGACCCAGTAAATGTGATGAATATACATGACAGAAACACCCTCCCCCCCCCCACACAAAAAGGTTTTTTGATATAGTCATAGATTTAGGAAAATACAAATAAACTAATTTTGCAATAACTGCACATGCCACATTAATGCATTAGATTGTACTCATTAATAATTAGGCACATGTAGGCGTTTTCTGAGGCTGCATGCATTATACAATAGCAGCTAGAGAAGCAAGGCATCAGCCTGAAACGATACAAAGAAAAGCTAACCTAGGCACATGAGTAGGTGTATATATTTCCAGAGGCTGCCAATGTATTAAACATCTCCATCCACACCCATGATTTTGGTTTGTGATACGCCACATACTTCAGTTTCTTTAATGCATTGTATTCCTTCATGGTATATTTTTCTATCCATGGGTGTTTCCTCTCACTTCATATAAAATGCTGAATGTTTAAACTTGAAGTAAAATCTATGCCTACGCAAATGGTAAAGAACTTTTTGCCACAATCCAAGAATTGAGGGAAAAGTAAAAAAAAAAAAACCCACCTCTGCATTTACACAGCACACTGAACTACAATTAGCAAACCACATTTTAGCTAAATGGATTGCCAAACCCAGCCCAGGACTTTAGCTGATGGTTCCTTGTGTTGAGCAAACTTAGAAAGACTGAATGAGTACACCATGATTAAGTTAGCCATGGTGCATTTGGGGCTAGTATGCACCCAGTGTGGATTTGTGTGTTATGTTTTTAGTAAGGCAATTAATCTCTAGATTACCTTGGAGAAAAATCTCATATGCTCATAGATAGGTATACCTATAAAACTATACCACAAAATTAGAATAGCTTCCTTTACTTTTTTTTTTAAAGCCTGCTTCCTGTTTTATAGTAAGGATAGCTGCACCAGGGAAGAACTTTTGTTTTATTTCTGGAAATCTGATTAGAACTCTGGTCAGAATCCAACTGCTTTCCAGATTCTGGGGGAACATGTTTCGTTGAGCCTTAAAAATAATAATAATAATTTTCTCCCCAAACTGTTCATCAAAGCCCAACTGCTTTAAAAATAAACAAACAAACAAAAAAAGCCTCCCTAATTCGAGAGCTTTTTTTCCCCCCAGCAAAGCGAGGGGAGGATTCGCCGCGTTGTACAGTACTTTCTCAGGGTGGCACAACTCTACACCTGTTCAAGCACATTCTCATGCATTTATATATATAATAGAATATATATATATATAGAATAAATATATATATATTTATTCTCCTTCGAGCGATGTTGGGGCTGATCCCAGGTAAAATTCTTCCCACACGCTGCAGAATTCCTCCCCTACACCCAACAACCCCGGCGAATACTCACGTTGTGGCCACCTGCTTGTCTCAAGGCTTTTTCCCTGCCGGCCGTGCCCGCCGTGGCGAAGGTAGAGATGGAAGGGAGGAGGGTGCCGCTGAGTGCCATGTCAAACTCGCCGGGGGGGCGGCTGCCTGCAAAAATGTCAGAGGGAGAGTAAAGCCACCGACCAGGGACGGCTGCATCCAAGAAGGAGGGGAGCGAGGGAGGGAAGAGAGGAGCGGGAAGGAGAAAGAGCAGCTCCGCCGTTGGATTCTGCACACTGAAACTTTTTTTTTAATTCCAAGATCGGGTCGAGGCAGGGGGGAAAAAGAAAAAGGAGTAGACCAAAAAAAAAAAAAAAGAAGAAGGGGGGAGGGAGGAGGAATGCCACCCACCTCATTAACGTGTCAAGAGCCGCTGCGTGGTCGGAAGGCACAGAAAACGGCTATCTAGTTTAACCTAGCTGTGAAGAAATATATATATACACACACATATATATGTATATACACACAGTATATTGCAAGTGGAATAGTCAGGCTAAAAAAAAAAGAAAAAAGAAAATGTCCTTTGGATGAAAGACTGCGGAGATGTCTTGCAGCGAGCGACTCCTACGAGGAGGAGGAGGAGGAGAAGCCCCGCCAGGGAGTAGTAGTAGCAGCAGCAGCAGCAGCAGCCGAAGCCGCTTCGCAAATCGGCGGCAGCGTCAGCAGCAACACCAACAGCTGGAAGGCGCGAGGCAATTCCTGGGGATTCCCTGCTCGCGCCGCTGCCATGAGGGGACTTCTGGAGTTTCCCACAGCCGCCGCGTGTCCCTGGCTGGCTGGCTAACTGGCGGGCGGGGCTGGCGCTTTTTCTCTTTCTCTCTCTTTTTTCTTTTTCTTTTTTTTTCTCCCTCTCGCAGGCGCGCGCTCCGGCTTTTTTTCCCCCCCTTCTTCTTCTTCTCCTCCTTTCTCTCCCCCACCTTTTCGGCGGAGAAAGGATGCCCGCGCGGCCCGAACTGTCAAGCCGCGCGCCCGCCGTTGCCTTACTTATAAACTCCAAGCCAGCTCCGCCCCGCCCCGCCCTCGCCTCGGAGCCCCGCCCATTTGCGGGGGCTAGAGGAAGGTCTCCCTGACGACGGGAAACAACAAACTTTACTCTCTCCAACACGTGGGGAGGGGAAAGAGGAAGGAGGGGGGAGAGAGGGAGGGAGGGAGAGAGAGAAAGAGACGCACATACTCTCACACACATACACGCGGAGCGAGAAAAAGCAGGGTTGGGCCGTGACGTCAGCGGAGCAGCTGGCTGGCAGCTCGCGCGCGCCGCTGACGCTGACTAGGAGGGGCCCGCGAGGCCCTCGCCGGCCTTCGACGTTCCCCCCCCCCCACCCCTTGCTCCCGCTGGGCAGCGCTCACACCTGCCCAAAGCCACGAAAAAGGGAAAGTCGAGCCGGCCGGACGCTTCTGGGTTGGGATGCCTAAAGGGTTGGCCGTGAGGGTGGCTCATCTTCGAGGAAGTCGACCGGCAAATGTCCGGTTTACAACGCAATCCCATTCGGATGGTTGCTTTTGATATTAGGAGAGTCCGATTCCGAGAAGCGCTCCACTCCATCATGCAAGACGGGTCTTGCTTGATACATCCTCGAGAGGAGGGAAACTTAGTTTTGAGGCATTTGCCCGCGATTAGAATTCTTTGTGGATATGTGCTCGTTCATCTTCCTCTTGGCAGTCCGTCATGCTAATTGGAACCTCATTGTTATGTTCAGATTCCACCCCCTCCCCCTTGTTGCAAGGACATAAAGATACAAACAACCTACCTCTGAACAGGATTGCAAACCAAAAACATGCGGTTAATATACTACAAGGTTGTGCCCTGTGAAATGTCCACCCCCCCTCGCCCGCAGAATAATTTGGTATACTGACCAATCTCCTTCAATATGTAAGGACTAGTATCAAGCCTGCACAACTCCAGAGCTAATTGGGTTCAAACTAAAGTCTCTGATGAAAAAGCTTATGCTGCATTTGACCATGCTAATGGAAATTGTAATAGAATTTCTCACAATTCAGGCAATTTCAAGAGAGGGAACTGTTTCTTCATTATGTTTTTTTTAAAAGAATACTGGAAAGGTTACAGAAGATAACTCCAGTTTTATGGCTGCCACCTGAATTTAGGTCGGAGTCTTCTTAATTGGCAGTAAAGTCATTCTTGCAAGTGTCAATATCCATCAAGAGTCAGTTTTTGTTAATGATTTTATGGCAGAAAAGTAATTTTTTTGGTGTTTTATTAAAAACATTTCTAGCCCACCCACTCTAATCCAAAGGATTCTGAAGAAGGTTGAGAGAGTAGGAATTGATTAAAAATGAGGGAAGGGAAGTAAAAATTATATTTGAGTGAGGGAATTTGTGTGCAGAAGTTACAACAGCTTTAAGATCATTCATCTGTGTCACAAGTTTTGATGTGTCACTTGGTTGCGATTTTACTGTCCTTGCTTTAGCTGTTGAAAGGAAGAAGGAACATTTTGTCTTCTCCATCTGACCGTCCACTATTTTATGAGAAAAGTCTGCTTTTTAAATTGACAGCATCTTCCAAAAATATATTTAAATGGAATATGCTGTTCTTTTTGTCATTGACAAGATTCTTTTTTTTATTTTGCAATTGCTGAGATGTGAAAAATAACTGTGACACTAACCAGAACAAATTATTTATTTATGTTTGTGTGTGTGTGTGTGTGCATGTGTATATAACTGTACTTGACTATACTTACCTATAACTTGATACCTATGTCTGGGCATGCTTGTGAGAAATAAAGTTGCTTCCCAATCACATAACTGGGCACATCGCATGTCTTTTCAATTTAATGGAGTTTTATTTCAAAGTTCAACTCAGTTCAAGACCTCACTAATCTAGGTCTTTTGAGAGTGTAAATTCTATACAATGAAGTGCAATTATTTACATCATATTTAAGAAAATGATGGCTTTCTGCCCTGCACATGCATCTCATAGATATATCTTCATGTATACCTATGTACTTACATTAAAATTTAGATATATTAATATTTTTGCTGCTTTTTATTGTTCTGTTTTCTCAAACAAGTATGAAAAAGGTTTGAAGTACTTGAGCAATGTCAGTATTACTCATTATACAGCAGAACTGGATGGTAACATATATCCACTATTTGAGATTGTACAAATAATTTTAGTCAGATAAAAAAACCTGAATCAGTGATTCTCTCAATATCTCTGTTTATGGAAGTTTGTACGTTTTCCTGTGCTACCTAACCAAAGAAATATACAGAGGAAATCTAGTGAAAGAATTACAAAAAGAATGGGTAAGATTAAGCTGTAAGAAACTTTTGAAAAAAAATCTGCCAAATTTAATCTTTACCATCATATTGTAAGTGGAAAGTGGAAATCATGATGATAAACTGGAAGCAGTTTTCAGAAGAGGCTTCTTTTTTTTCATTTATTTTTATTAGACTATTTTCTTCACTTTACAACACAATTTCCATCTTTACAACACTCTTGTACCGGTATAAATTCACATTATATATGCTAATATGTAAGAAGAGGCTTCTTATTTGCAGACTTTTTCATTAAAAAGATGTATGGAGGATTATTTATTATTTCCAAATTTTCCAACCCATTTCTTTCTACAGTGCTTTAATTGGGGAAAAGGAATAGCCTTTGATTTGCGAAATACTCTCAAATTATTTGTTTTGAAATAAATATCACTAAATTAACCAAGACTTATTTCTAACTATCTGAGTTTAAGATAGAAGCTCTGAAAACATATGTAGCAGAGAGCATCTGTATTATTAATAACCAGGTGCATCTCATTTACCTCCTCTACTCCCATTTGATTAGGTATTTTCCATCTGTTGAAATTGCTAGCAATATTTTCGTACTTTTCTTTTGAGACAGGAAAAAATATTCCACATCCCTCTTGAATTTTATCATAGGTGTGCTTGAGTACGTGCATTTCACATTTGCAAAGTCCATTATTTCCTGGTTTCATCAGATTTATGATGATTACAATTCCTTAGAATATGTGAAGAGATCTACCTATATACTAACTACATTTGAAACCCACTTTGTGAAAAGGAGGTGAGCTCCGTATGGTGCTTTTGTGTTTGTAGGTGATTGTCTGCCATGGCCCCAATTCCTAGCTTGTGTTTCACACTTCAGTCCAAATTGGCAAGTCATGCTGAAGATTTGAAAAGTTGAGTAAATGGTGATATAAATGCCCTGCAGCTTAAGAGGTTCTTTATCCATAGAATTCAAATAGATATGTACATCATTTCACATACTAAGATTTGCCAAGGTTCATGCGGTTTGCATTTTTAGAGTTGTTTCAAGTTGTGTATGAGGGCATCTGCTAACAAGGCAGTTGCAACAGTGGCATTTGTTTCATACTTCATTGTATTTTGTAATGGACAAGTTGGGAGCTTAAACCCATTGTTCTGAGATATTTCGGAATTTCGGAATTTCATCTCAAATTGTAGATAATGGCTAACCTTTTTCCTCCTACAATAACTATTTTATATAATTGCCCTCCAAGTATCATGATTCCAATAGGAATTCTTGCTGTATGGGCCTTTAAAAACAAGTCCTGTTTTAAAAGAATATTTCATACCTTTTTCTTGTGCTTAAGATAATTAATAATAGCTCATGCAGATGTTTGGTTTTTCCATTATCATCTTTAACTTAGGAATCAAATTAGTATCACAAATATGTTTTTGGTCTATTTCGAGATGATTTGATAAGATACATAAAGATCTAGAGCAGTGGTGAAATCTAAAATTGGTTACTTCCGGTTCTGTGGGCATGGCTTTGTGGGGGGGGGGCAGGAATTTTTGCTACCGGTTCTCCGAACCACCCGCCTCCATCGCTACCGGATCGGGCGATCCGGTCCAAACCAGGAGCATTTCACCCCTGATCTAGAGTGATTGTAAACTTTTGAACTACATGTAGGCCTTGACTTTTGACTGGTCACTTAACAACCATTTTAAATTACAGTAGGTCCAGAATGGGTGCTTTAGGGCCAGTAAAGCACTTCTGGCCATTATAAAATGTTGTGTCACGCTCCTCTGATCATGTGATCAGTTTGTGTTGACAGGGGGGCAGAGGTCGACCTCGAGGCCTCTCATCTGTGGAGTGCCACAAGGATCGGTCCTCTCGCCCCTTCTGTTCAACATTTATGTGAAGCCGCTGAGTAAGATCATCCGTGGTTTTGGGGTGCGATACCATCAGTACGCTGACGACACCCAGCTGTACATCTCCACCCCAGACCACCCCAACAATGCCCTTGAAGTGATGTCCCAGTGCCTGGAAGCTGTACGGATCTGGATGGGGAGGAACAAGCTCAAGCTCAACCCCTCCAAGACTGAGTGGCTGTGGTTCCCGGCATCCCGATATAGTCAGCTGACTCCATCGCTGACTATCGGGGGCGAGTCTTTGGCTCCCGTGGAGAGGGTGCGCAATCTGGGAGTCCTCCTGGATACGCAGCTGTCCTTAGAGGAACATCTGACAGCTGTAGCCAGGGGGACCTTTTATCAGGTACACCAGATTCGCCAGTTGCGCCCCTTTCTTGATCAGGATTCCGTGTGCACAGTCACTCATGCCCTCGTCACCTCTTGCCTGGACTACTGTAACGCTCTCTACATGGGGCTCCCCTTGAGGAGCACCCGGAGGCTCCAACTGGTCCAGAATGCGGCTGCGCGGGTAATTACGGGGGCTACATGGTGCTCCCGCATAACACCGCTCCTGCGTGAGCTGCACTGGCTCCCAGTGGTCTTCCAGGTGTGCTTCAAGGTGCTGGTTACCACCTTTAAAGCGCTCCATGGCATAGGGCCCAGTTATCTACGAGACCGCCTTCTGCCACCGACGACCTCCCATCGACCCGTGCGCTCCCACAGAGAGGGTCTCCTCGGGGTGCCATCGGCCAAGCAATGCAGGCTGGTGACCCCCAGGGGGAGGGCCTTCTCTGTGGGGGCCCCCACCCTCTGGAATCAGTTGCCCCCTGAGATAAGAAGAATCCATGACCTCTGTGCCTTCCGCCGTGCCCTTAAAACATTTTTCTTCCAACAAGCCGGGCTGGCCTAAGCAAAGCCTTTTAAATAATTTTAAATTGGGGTGTTTTTTAAATTTTGGAGCCAATGTAGATATTCTTTTTAATTTGTTCTTAATGTTTATATTGTGTGTTTTTACTTGGCTGTACACCGCCCTGAGTCCCTAGGGAGAAGGGCGGTATAGAAATCTAAAAATAAATAAATAAATAAATAAATAAATAAATAAATAAATAAATAAAAATGTGACCACAGTTAGAGTGTTTGGCAACCAGCTAACCTTTATGATTGATTGCAACAGCTCACAGTCACGTGATTGTGATTTGGATTTTTTTGCTAGTTTCTGGTAAACATCGTCCATTTGGAAGAATGGGTTCATACTTAGGGACATGGCGTTCACTGTGGGTCCACTTAACCATGGTGATTCATTTAATAGCCACTGCAAAAAATGTAAACTCGGGTCTGGTCACACAGGAGCCTGGAGTTATAACCATAACAATTTATGACTGGAAATCTGATCCCAATTGTTGTAAATTAAGGCCTACCTATAGGTATACTGTAAAATAATCCCTGCCTGCTCTGAATTTTGAAATATCCAAAACATACTATGCATGAACCTCTACGCTGAAGAAAGATAAAATATCTTTTTTAAACTATATTTTTTTTCACTTGAAATCGCTCTAGATTATACTCTTCTGTTCATTCCTTCCTGATGAAACATACTTTGACTAGCCTGCTAATCTAATACTTGGAGTATATAGTAATAATCATTTAATACATTGCGAAGAAAAATTAAAATAATAGTCTATTCTTCATTTTTTTAAAGTATATTATAGGACCTACACCTCTGTGAAAAATCCCTACTTTCTTGATTTATATATATAGATGAAAGTACATTCAATAATTATAGCTCTAAGAAGAAAACAACAGTAAAATTGTTTTTGCATTTTATGTGATAAAATTAAATTTAATATCAGGTACATATTCTTGAAAGAATGAGGCCTTGAGCTGTAAATCCTTTTTGGGTGATTCAATTCCAGATACATAAAGTTTACTAACCTCCCTTCTCATAATCTGTTATTTTTAAACAGGTTAATCGGGGAAGTTAATCCTGCAGTATATAATTTATAAACATGAGGGTGAGTACTTTGATGACTACATTAAACCATGAAATAATAGAATATTCTGGTTTCTTTCAGGTATCCTGTATTTCAAGTTTAGCCATATTAATAGTTAATTTTCAAGGTTGTTGAGAACAAAATGTTTCCTGTGTTAAGATCATTTCTTGACAGAAGATGCACTGAGAACCATTAATATCAAATGATTAATGCAGACACATGAGAAATAAAACAAGGTGGAGATTTTTCCCCTTATTAAAAATTGCTTTTGTGCACACTGTATGCTATATAGTCAACATTAATTTTAAGGAAATAGTATTTCATGAACTGTTAGTCAAAATAATTTGTGGAATAGTTGGAGACCACACTCTGTATCATTGCTTATATATTTCCTTTCTTCACACTCTCCATGAAATTTTTTTTGAACTTTACAGGGGTCCAATGATTTCACATTATTCCCAATTAAAAACAGGCTTTTTAAAACTCTGAACGGTTAAAAAACATATATTCCAACCTTATATGCATATGCTATTTGCCTGCTCTTGCATTTAATATGTTAATGGTTATCAGTAACTAAACTAAACCTGGCTACTTCCTTATCTCAGATGAATTTCATAATTCAATGCAGGCTGTTTTTGTTTGCCAACAAGTTACACTTATTAATACTATATAATCCAGCATTTACTAGAAAAAGACTTCATGCTTGGGATGTGCAAATGCATGGAAAGCAGTTAGGGAACGTCTTGCAGAGTAAATGGAATGACCCCCCCCCCCCCCCCCCGTCATGTCTGAGTCTCAGAGGCTCCCTGGACAAGTCCTTGCAGTTTTCTTGGAAAGACTTTTCAGAAGTGGTTTGCCATTGCTTCCTTCTGAGAGAAGGGCTGAGAGAAAGTGACTAACCCAAAATCACTGAGCTGGCTTTAAATTTAAGGCGGGACTAGAACTCAGAGTTTCTTGGTTTCTAGCCTGCTGCCTCAATCACTATAGGAAGCTCGCTTTAAAATGGAATGTACTTTTATTTGTGTTTATGCTTTTGTCCTGGGGACCGACTGTCAGAAAGCTATCATTATTTGTAACTGTTTATATGTATAAAAGTTAAACACAAAAACATAAAAACCTTTTCCTCTTTAGAATAGAATAGAAGAGTTGGAAAGGACCTTGGAGATCTTCTAGTCCAACCCCCTGCTTAGGCAGGAAACCCTACACCACTTCAGACAAATGGCTATCCAATCTCTTCTTAAAAACTTCCAGTGAACTCCCCAGGAGGCAAGTTGTTCCACTGATTTCTTGATCTTCCCATGATACAAATACTGTACAGCATTTTTGAAAGAGAAGTGAGCAATTACCTTGTGAGGTGTACAGCAGTAAAGCAAGATGTTATTACTAAATTACTAGTAAGTAACTTTCTTACTAACTAACTAACTATATATGGTCAGCAATGCAACAGTAATTTAGTCCTATTATCCGTAAATGCATTCAATCAGTCCAGAGCTTTCTGAATGTAAAATAATGGGTCTATCCATGGAATTATCAACTTCCTTGAAAATAATAATAACAGGCTTTTTGGAAAAGCTATATTGCAGAAACAAAACAAGTTTACCTTTCAAGGAATGGATAGGTTGGCAGTTGAGTTTTTGAGTTCTTTACTGTGAGCTATAATAGCAGTTTGCGAGAGAGGCAAAGTACGTTAATATAGATGTAAGAAAGTGTCAGCATTTTTTTAAAAATGAAAGTTAAAGCTTTAACACAGTCCATTTTGAGGTAGTGAGAAGTTAAGAGAAAATGCTTCATACTTTCTCTTCATAGACTCATGGTCTTCTGGTTCCAGGTGTTTATTTACTTTTGAAAATACCGTATTTATACTGTATAAATAAGAGACTAAGTGGATATTTTGTTCAAAAGTACAGAATACTGAGACTGGTTTTCATTAAAATAATGTACATCCTGTTAAAAATAATATGTAATTTGTTCTTGGAGAAAACCTATTAGTGATTCAGAAGAATCTGATAGGTATGATGGCAATATACATATTGTCTGTAATATGGTAAAAATAGTATTCCATGAAAAAGAATAACAGGTGGGATAGCATGAAGTCAAATAAAGACAGAATTGTGATAACTATTTTTATAGAAAGTGTAGGAGCCAAGGTATACTTCTCAGTGCCAGAAATTAACAGGAATGATACTGGATGGTATATTCTGCAATTATTGTTAAATGTGTTTGGTATTTTTAGAACAGATGGTAGAGAATTTTAAAGTATGACCTTTTATCGTAATAATGTTTCCTATGGTATTCATTCATTCACTCAAATCAGAATGTATTAAAGAACTATAATTTAACAAGTTGACACTGGACCACTGCAAATTAGATAGAGTTCAGTATGTAATGTATATTGAAGTTATAATACTGCAGTTTGGGTTCCTTTCTTCCATGTTCTGAAATGTCCTGAAGAAAAACTAACTTTCCTTACACAAAGATGTTCAGGGAACTATCTTAAAAACCATGAAATGTTTGGTAGGAGGGGCAGCTTGACCAGCACATTGCAAACAAATGGACTGTAACTTTATGGCCTTGTCAAGGGTGAGAAAAGTATCTGTTAAAGTTGGTAATGTTATTTGTTTTAATTAATAAACTGGCATTCCACCTCTCCGATAAAATATAATACAACAGACAATTAATCCTTGGTTCTTCTCAAGAGCTTCAGCCCCATTGCTTGAGTTTCCTGGTTGGCTGCTTCTTATTTAATGGAGAAATGAGTGCTTAGAAGGAACAACATCCTTGACTTCAGAGACTGCCTTTTGAAAAATTATTATTTTGAGAGCTAAGTGCTATGGTGGTTTCTATTGTGAAAGATGAGACTGATATTGTGGTGTATTCTTTCTACCACCTCCCTCTTTTTCCAAAACGTCTGTTTAGATTTTTGAGGCATAACACATTAGTTATGTTTTTGCTTGCTGATGAAAATAGGAGTCTAAATATGAGGCACACAAGTGAATTGTGACAGTACTAGAAAGGATGTGATAGCCTTCTAATAGGAGACCCACAGATAGCATATTGACCGTTCTAGATCCTAGAACTGTTACAGAATAAGGCCAGAGGATTGCAGGAATCTTTTAATAGCTGTACC
The DNA here is from genome assembly GCA_012654045.1 of Ptyas mucosa. Classification (NCBI taxonomy): domain Eukaryota; kingdom Metazoa; phylum Chordata; class Lepidosauria; order Squamata; family Colubridae; genus Ptyas; species Ptyas mucosa. Next base: position 18,073 of record WNWU01016629.1, on the reverse strand, counting down.
ATGTGTGTTATCTTCATAGCTTAATCTTATCAATTGAAAATAAAACTGCATTAACCCAAAGGCTTGTTTATTTAATTGGTTGGTGATCTAGGCAAATTCCTTATAATTGTTTACTCAGTTATTTTCTAACACACAGTAACATTTTGTTTTGTTTTTCCTCTGCCCTTTCTCCTCTTTCCTTTTTCCCTCATCTTGTTATATGCTAGATACTATATGTTGAATTATTATCTTCAATTACATTGTCATGTAATACTTGTACAATATTATTTTTTTTATTTTGAATGTTTATTGAAAAATAAAAATGAAAACGTATTCAATCATTAGAAATCTATCCTTTTCTGCATTTGGTAGAAAATGCTGCAGAGAGCTTTCAGATAGCGAGTGTCAGCCCTGGAGGCCATCTTTTTCTTTGGATCTTCAAGGCTGCTACACTTAGTGCTGTGGGAAAGTGGGAGGGGGGTTGCATGGAGTTGGTAGAGTTATTTAGCCATAACAACATTCTTTTTTCTGAGAGTCAAGGACATTCAGCCTGCACCTGGAGAGGCATGACAGGGGAAACATCTCCAGTTGAGACGGTGGATTGGTTGGACCATGTGATGGACATGTGGGTGCAGGGGAAGGGACTTTGACTGTGAAAAACCTGGGAGCTTTCAGATTCCGATTTTCCCAGATGTGCCAATAGGATATCTCTAATAAAATGGATCTTTGAGGAACTGCCTGCCTCGGAGTCTTACTTGGTTGGGAGTGTTACTTGGAATCCTGACACAGTTCCTTATGATACCCAATAAAATGTATTTATTTTGTGTTTTTCACCTTAACATTTTTCATAGTATGAGAAAAACAGATGACAAATGGATGATGAAAACACCTGGATCTCTTTACAGACTATGAGTTCAGGTATGATAAAATCTTGTCTATAGTATGCTATGTTACAAAACATTCTGAAAAATATTTATAAACATACTAGAAAAATGTTTACAGAAGTTAGGTTTAAAACTGTACTGTTTAACCTGCATTCAATTTTGCATATATTGAAATTATACATCTGGTGTTATAATAGATAGAGTATCCTATATTAAGTATTTATATGTAGGTCAGGAGATCTGACTTATCTAAATGATTTGGTCCATATTTAGAAATTGGCTTGATCAATTCAAATTTCCATTTAAATCAGAGAATATTAATTCCAAATGTATGCCTTTAGAATATTACAGTTTTTTGAGAAATTGAATATTTCTTGATGAACTGAAGAATTCCAGACCCATTATTTTTTATGTGGTTCTCTTGTATGTGATCTATTTGGGAGTTGGGACTTGGAAGAGTAAAGTTATGTTTCTGTTCTAACAGTAAATATTTTGCTTCAAGAGTTTCCCTTAAACGTCTCCAGCTTTGCTTTGGCATTTGTAGAGCAGCAGGATACCATTATCCTATGATAAAAGTCTTTTGCACAGACATGATAGTTTAATTAGAGCAATATGGAAACAACTTTAGTATCTTTGACATAGACTCTGCATAGTGAGTCATTGATATTATAACCAAAGACAGATTTTTGGCATTGTTAAGGACAGTAGGAAAAGGATTTAGGAATATAAAATTCTTCTCCATTGAAATGGCAATTTTCTAAACAGATTCTAAACAGATAGACAAGGCCAGGGATTTGTCAGGGCCCCTAACAATGGCAAAAGGTGAAATCCCCAGTAATACTGCCATTAAACTTAGGGCACTCAAGTATATGATTGTGAGATTATGCTTGGTTTCAATAAGAATAATGTGTTTCTGTTTTGCCTAGTAGATATGCTTGTGTAGTCTCCCCAGTTCCTTGATTTGGCAATACCATTATACTGCCAATTGTACTTCATACATTTTTATCTTTCTTGCTGAATAAGTCTTAGGCTTGTGTTTATAAGAATATAGTTCTCCTAGAACAATTCCTGCACCAGTAGCAATGAAAATGAGTTTGGGGGGGAGGGGGGCTATATTATGGAAGATTTATCTGTGAGTTAGAAAAAAAAAGATGGAATTGTGTGATATTTTCAAAACAGCTTTTATTACTACATTTTAGGTAGAATCATTCTGGTGATTCTGGGTGAGGAATCTATTCTCCTCTAGATTTAGTTACATATTAGTTATCAGCAGTCCGCAAAACATGGCCAATGGTAAGGAATGGAATGAATTGTAATGAAATAACATTTTGGGAGTATTTGGGCAAACTAATAATAATCCATTTGGAAATTCAGTTAATAGGGCTGCTTGTTATGTACCAGTACTTATACTCTGAACAATGATGAGATTGCTTGTTATACAGGTAGTTCTCAACTTATGACCACAATTGAGCCCCAACTTTTTGTTGCTAAGTAAGGCATTTGTTAAGTGAACTTTGCTCCATTTTACGACCTTTTTGCTACAGTTGTTAAGTGAATTCCTGCAGTTGTTAATTTAGTAACATGGTTGTTAAGTGAATCTGACTTTCCCATCGACTTTGGTTGACAGACGTTTATAAAAGGTGATCACATGTACCCAAGACTCTGCAGCCATCATAAATATGAACCCGTTAACAAACATCCAAATTTTAATCAAGTGGCCATTGGGATTCTGCAATGGTCGTAAGTGTGAAAAAATGTTCGTAACTCACTTCTTTCAGTGCTGTTGTAACTTCAAACAGTCACTAAAGGAACTGTTGTAAGTCAAGGGCTACCTGTATGTAAAAATGGAACAGTGGAAATACTGATAGGATAGGCGCTTTTTTCAGCATTTATTGTAAGGAATAACTTGGTAGATGGCGATCAGCTTTCTAAAATTACAGAACTGCTGTGTGTGTGTGTGTGTGTGTATGCGTGTGTGTATGTATGCATGTGTGTACAACTTTTCCAACTCAATCATATTATCAGTTCTCAATTTTTTTAAATTATTTTTTTTAAAATTTGATTTATATGCCGCCCTTCTCTGGAGACTCAGGACGGCTTACAATGCGTTAAGCAATAGCCTTCATACTTTTGTATATTTATACAAAGTCAGCTTATTGCCCCCACAATCTGGGTCTTCATTTTACCTACCATAGAAAGGATGGAAGGCTGAGTCAACCTTGAGCCTGGTGAGATTAGAACTTGCAGTAATTTCAGGCAGCTGAATGTTAATCACACTGCTTTAGTCTGCTGCGCCACCAGGCTCTTTTTCCTAATTTTCCTAAACTCTTGAGGCCATAGGGAACACATTTGATCAGAACAATGTTCCAAGGTGGAAGATTAGGTTGTTTTTCTAACCAAAATTGTCCCCATGTTTTTCCTATCTTTTGGAAAAACATCTTCTTATTCCTATCTTATTTCTTATTTTAGAAGAAAAGTCACACTAAGGGTCTCAAATTCAGACTCAAGTGCTTGCCTGAGGCTGAAGGCAATACCACTAAACCCTTTTCGTATATTGTTACAAAAGTCTCCAATGAATCAGTTTTTTTTTAAAAAAAGAAGAGTATCATAGTATCCAATTAAACAATAGTAACAACAACAACAACAACAAAAACCCTTAACTACCTTTTTTCTATTTCATTTTGACCACTTACAAGGCAGCAGTCTTCATTAATCAGATCCTAACATTTGGTTTGGTTATTATGAACCTAATCATTAACACTTGGCAGGATTTATCCCCTCAGAAAAAGCAACTAAACCTAAAATTATTTCAGATACTGCCAAGCAATAAAAATTGCATTGGCACTTCTCAAAGAGAGAGAAAAAAGTGTTTTGTCCTCAATTTGGCATATACCACTTTCATAGTAAGAGACGATAATTTCTCGAAATTTAGCTCCATTTCAAAGCTCAGTTTTAATGGAAAGCAGGCTAAAAATTGATTACATAAATATATTTTATTGCACGGAGGCGGGAAAAAAACCAGTTGCAGCTATGAAGAACAAGGAAGTCATAAATGATGTTGGCCTTGCCTGTCCATGCTTCAATCACTCCATCTGCAGTTTGTTGAGGTCATGCTCAAACCTCAGCCTGGTGCACTCATGGCAAACTGACAGGCTCTGAGTTATGATGAAGCTTTTTTGTTCAGTAGGCCACTGGCAGCTTTGTGGAATGCACTGATGCAAAGAAACAAATCTTGAAGTATTAAAGGATCTGCATTTCTGTAAGTCTTACACAGGTGCAGACTACTGGAGACAGCCAAACAAAGCTTCCACCAGGGCACAACATTTGAAAGAGGGATGCTTCAAATGGTGTGCACAATCCTATTGTACATATGTTTCCCCTTTGTTGCCATGACACGTGAAACTTACCATACCTACCTTTCATTTAAAACTCCATCAGCATCTTGATGTGGCAGAAGACTGTTTTCTCAGTCTTCCTCAAACACAGTTTATGCCAAAAACAATTTAAATTGAACCGATAGAGCTCACCCTATTGAGATGTTAAAGTAGTACTCGACTTACGACCCACAATTGAACCTGACATTTCTGTTGCCAAGCCAAACAATTGTTAAATGAGTTTTGCCCCATTTTGTGTCCTTTGTTGCTTGCCACAGTTGTTAAGTGAATCATTGAGTTGCTAAGTTAGTAACATGATTGTTAAGTGAATCTGGTTTTCCCATAAATTTTGCTTGTCAAAAGATCGAAAAACATGATCACATGTTTAGCAACCATAAATACATGCCAGTTGCCAAGTGTTTGAATGTTGATCATGTGGCTATGGGGATGCAAGCATCATAAATGTGAAAAATGGTCATAAGTCACTTTTTTCTTTGCTGTTATAACTACAATCAATCATTAAAATGACTGGTTCTAAGTCGAGGACTATCGACTGTATAATAAAATTGATTATTGAATCATAAGAGCAATAGAAAACAGGTTAAGAGATGTTGGAAAAGTTGAATTTTGCAACCAAGGCATGCATTTAGAAACATAACAATCGGAATGGTATGTAGCTTCAAAGAGGTGGTTTGGTTTGGTAATGCTTTCAGCTAAATGCCTCATTAAAACCATCTTTAAAATACATACAGTAAATGTAAAATGGAAGGGAATACAATTGTTTTTTTAAAAAAATCAGATGAAATAAACAACTACATTGTATCTAGAACTATTTGAAACTATTTGGTTAAAGCAGTATTTATTTCTTTGATCTCACCTTAACATTCAAACAATGATGCTGAAGGGGTCTAACCACCAAATGAAACAGAACAATTAAATATAGAATTAAAAACAGGACAACCATATGCGTGAGAAATAAAACCCAAATAAATAATGTAGAATGTCCTAGAAACAATCAAACATGCTTAAATTGTTCCATCAAAAACTAATCTCGGAACACAGTAAATTCATCTTTATGAGGGACTGGGTCTTTCTTCAGGCAATATTTTTATCTATATGTTTTAAAGTATTTGTCCATTTAAACTCCAAACAGTGAAATTCATTGTATGCATAAATTCTGGTTTAGGAACTGGATTATTCAAATGGCCAAGAAGACATTAAAGAGGCAAATTTTGTGGGAGGAAAAACATCTTCCTTGAAGTCCATTCCATACTGTTCTTAGAGTATCATTCCACTTCATAGAGTGAGGAATGGTATAATGGAAGTTCCTATCTCCCAGACAGTATCGTTCTTTCTTCATGGTCTGGATGATTACATCTGGTTAATGTCAGCTGACCTCCTTCAAGTCCTGTTGTGTTTCCTCATTGTGATGGTGGTGTGTGTTTCTGGGAGGGGTGAGCAAAGAATACTGGGAATACCTGCCAGGGTATATGGTCCCAGAAGAGTCATTGAAAATATTATTGTCATTGCAACTGCCCAGCTAAATCTAGCAGGAAACTATACTTGGGAGCAATGCCATAGGTTTAGGCATCTGCCTAGTGGGGCTAACAGCTGGAAATATTAAAAAGAAAAATGTAATTGGACTATATATGGCTTAGGAAACTATGAAGCAGGATAACAATTTATTAATTTCTGTCAATCTAATGACTTCTTCATTGTTAGCACAGTCTTCCAATAATAACAATGACACATATACAGACATCATCAGATGGAAGAAATCAAATTGGCTATATTATAGGTAGATGGATGAACTCGGTTAAAACAGACATGTCCATCAGAAACATCAGAAATTACTTTAAAGTCTTGAACCTCTTCCACTGAAGCTCTGTGGAATGAAATTAAAGAAGTTGTTAAGGATGAATAATGAAAAGAGACTGCCAAAGACCGAGTAACAGAAAAAAGTAAATTGATTGTCAGAAAAAAATAATGGAAATAGCCAAGAACAGAAGAGAAGCCTAAGCCAAAAAACAATAAAAACCCAAGGAAGGAATTTAGCAAATAATTTCAGAGAGGTATTAGAAGAGACAAAGAGATCTCTGAACTCAGAAGGAGGTTTCAACTTTGAATTGGTGTGCTAAAGAATGTCAATGGACAGATAATAACTAATTTAAAGATCAAAAAGATGGAAGGACTGAAATACTGTATGTTAGAAATGTTAGCATCCTAGATACCTTAGAAAGTATTCTCTATATACATGCATTTCTAGTACTAGAAGATGAAGTTAGATCAGCATTTTGATCATTGCTAAATCATTGCTAGAGGGAATGATGGAATATCTAAAGAATTATGGTACACAATGGAACTGATCATCTAGGTATGTGATATAAAGGAGATGACATTGACTTAATGGCACATCATCGTTATAATTTCCAGCCAGTTCATCTACAATTTGGAGGGCACTGGAGATGGGAAAGGCTAATGAAAGCTAGATGTGTGTAAATTTGGTGACTACGATGAGAACAAGAGCCAATTCATACTTTCAGTTGTTTTTGTTCATGCATTTCCTTCCTTCAACATCGTTCTGATTTTGTTATATGCAAGTAAAATAACATTCTTATTTATCCATGTCATTCTCATTTGCAGATGGAAAGGCTAGCCATAAGGTCAAAAGTTTGAAGGGAATATTTGCTCCTAGTCTGTGAGATGAGATCAAAGACAACCAGAAGTCCAGCAAAACCACAAGCAAAGATAGTCCCTTTTGATCCTAGTATGAAGATTGTAGGTCTCTTAAAAGTGCAAAAACACAGCTTGGATATGAACTTGTATACATCTATGGTATACTATTAATTATCCTCTAATGTTATTTAACTACTCTATATTTTTCTCTCTCTTTTGCTACACACACACAGATACACCCCCCCCCACACAGATGTTTTAGTGTTTCCTACTTCATAATTTTGGAGAGACAGAAAAATAATTTTCGAGCACTGATAAGCCCCAGCAAGACAGTTACTAACCATTAGGTTCCCCTCCACCCCCACCCCCCAGACATTACAGGAAAAATAAAGCTCTCACTTGTGTTTTTGTTCAGCCTTAAGAAGGATTGTTTCAGAGAAGTCACGTATCTCAACTTACAGAAATGCCTGCGTCCATTTTCATAGTGAAAACAATGGCAATCCTTGAAACAGTAATAAAATTCAATTAATAAAATTAATTGAAGCAATCTATGGTTAGATACATTTTGTTCAGGAACATTATCTGTGATAAACTTCAAGTTTAGTTCTATCATTTCCTACATGTTACTTCCAGAGAATACTGATGGAGGAAGTCAGTTTATGAGCTCTTGTCAGTGGAAATCAAGGGCAGCTTTCTTAGATCTACTGCTGTGCCTCACCAGTGACAGTTCAAGTTTTCTGCAAGTCACAGAAAGTCTCTAGGGATATCATTTGTCATCCTTTGTCAACACTGCTCTTCCGTGTTGTGTAAACACAAGGCGGTATGTCATCTATTGGACAAAGTCTGTGTTATAAAGTTCATCAGCCTGGCAACTTTTACTCATGCTTACAGATAAAAATTTATAAGTTTCCATCATAATTGAAAATATATCCATTGGACTAATAATGTTGAGCGATATCAACTCAAAGTACATCTCTAAAGAACAGAAAAGGCTTGGCTTGTTTTCACATCAAATTCCATCTGTCTTAGAAAGCTGAACACAAAGTTGATGTCAAATGAACCTAGTGGAAAAGATTTCAAAATAATATTCTGTGTCAATCCTTGCTTTCCAGTTTCATATATGTGTTAAAATTTGCATCTGATCCACAGTGGGCTGGTATGAATCAGACTTACTTGTAGCTGCTTGTGTCTAATATTTAAAACAATCTCTTACTAAAGGTATACATTCATACTTACTCAAAGTCATGCAAAATTATTAAAGAGGGTTTGCAATTCTTTTTCAAGTGGAATGCAATGATTTAGTCAATAGTTTAAAAAGAATTACTTAAGCAGTGGCTCATATATCTTACGATGTAAGATTAACGTTAGTTATTCTTCCTCTGTGGCCTTAATCAAGCAACCTCTTCTAGTATATTTCTGCTGCATGTCTTGACTGGTCTTGTCCAACTTGTGGGCCGCCAAATATGTTGGCGCTATCAATCACATTATTGCCAACCAAAATGGTTATTGTCAACCATGAATTCTTTAAAGTCAAAGATATATTATTATATTATATGTTATTTGTGAATGGTAGGGCTGTGCTGTGTTGTTTTGCTTCTCTCTAGATCAGTGGGTCTCAACGTTCCTAATGGCGCGACCCTTTAATACAGTTCCTCATGTTGTGGTGACCCCCAACCATAAAATTATTCCTAAAACCATTGAAAATATGTGTTTTCGGATGGTCTTAGGCGACCCCTGTGAAAGGGTCGTTCGACTCCCAAAGTGGTCCCGACCCACAGGTTGAGAGCCACTGCTCTAGATTGAAGGACACAATTTTTTAAAGGACATCCTGAAAGTCTCACTCCAAAATGTAGTCTGAGCAAAAGTTAAATCTTATGAAATTTAAAACAAAATTATAGTGAAAACTAAATTGACATGATTATTCCTGAATATCCTTAATAATAATCTTGTATCACATTTTAAAAAAAATACATGTGATAAAATTTTCTGAGCCCAGGAACCCAAATAGTTATTTTTTAAAATATTGTAGTACAAGAGGAGAAGGTTGCTTTTGTGGAATCAAAGAAACAATTAACTTCCTCCCCATTAGAAAGAAGATCACATGCAGTCAAGAGGCCCCACCTGAATATATTCCCTGATGAATAAGAGCTGAGGTACACATACTGACTTTCCAATATTCTGTAATCTAATCCTTTTTCCCCCTCCTTGCCTCCTATCCTGAAAATCTTACTTTCTGCTTGTGATCTGATGTAACAGGTTTAGTAATACAATTTGGTGACCACATTTGGAGAGAATCATAAGTCACATCCAAGGAAGCCACACAAAACCCATTTGGACTGTGGGCTTCTGATACATAAGATAAGCTTCAGCTGAAAAAATGTTCCTCATGACTCCATTTGTTCTTCTTTTCTCCTGCGAAACTTCAGTTGGTATTTGATAAATATATTTCAACCATTTTTAACAAACCCCTACACTAGTTTCACAATAGCCCAAGCTGGACTTCTGATAAAATGACCTAATGACTAAGATCTCGCTATCTTGCATTTGAATTATTTTCTTTGAAGAAGAGTAGTTTACAGGGCTTAATTACAAAAACCAATTGAAGTTTAAAAATAATTAAAGTCATAGGAGTTGGTTTTGTGGATTTTCTGCATTTTGAAACTGACTTTAAACTGCAGACCTAACGGCCACAGTATTTAGCCTAATTTTTAGATTTTCCAATTTGTCCCTTAACCTCTGCTTTTTGTATCATCTTGCTTGTGGTAACGTTTTGGAGAATTAGAAAATTAATTCTCACCGCTTTGCAATTTTCATTGTCTTTAGTAACAATTTTGCCCAATGATGAGTTTTTTTCCCCCTTATGAAATCCCCAAAGTTACATTTATTTTTAGAATACTTTTTAGAATCATTAGAATTAATTAGGAAAGCATAATGGATTTAATACTTCTGAGTGCTCGCTTTTCCCAATTCTCTGAAGGCTTTGGAACATCTGAAGGACAAGGATGTATTTTTTGAAATTAATAAAATAATTTCCTTTCTCCCTTATTTTTTGCATTCAGTTTGGGAAGCAACTGAGCAAATCAAAGTTTCTATTCTGACTAAGCATGCAACAACCTCTCCCAACTATGATTTGGCATAATACTTTGTACTATGTTTTAAAGACCTGCATGCTATAGCAGTGTTTCATAACTCTATAGCAATAGGGATCAACAATTTAGGTAGTTCTCAGTAATGACTGTAATTGAGACTGTGAACTGAGTAATATGGTCATAAAGTGAAAAATCACGTGACCATACAACTTATGACTGTAGTAACGGCAGTTTTGGCTGTGTTTTAAAGCAAATTATCGTTAAGTGAGACATAACTTAACTTGACCATGACTTGAGACTTCCTGTCGGCTTCCCTGTTGTCTTTGTTTGTTGGAAGCTGGCAGTGAAGGTCGCAAGTGATGATCACGTCATAATTGTGAGCCAGTTGCCAAGAGCCCAAATCACAATAACATGGCCTCAGGAATGCTGCAAATGGCTGCAACTTTGAGGTCTGGTCATAAGTCTCCTCATTCTGGAGGAGTAATGTGGAACGATTGCTGAAAGAGGACTATCTGTATGAGGACCCAGATTGTGGGGGCAATAAGCTGACTTTGTATAAAATATACAAAAGTATGAAGGCTATTGCTTAATACATTGTAAGCCGCCCTGAGTCTCCGGAGAAGGGCGGCATATAAATCAAATTTAAAAAAAAGAAAAGTTCAGACTGACAGTACTGGAAACCCTACAGTAAGTTCTTTGTTTGTAAACATTTAAATCTTTAAATCTCACTACACATTTCCATTTTGTATTCTTCTATCTGATTGTCTCTTTCCCTCAGAATTTAATTCCATTGCCAATTTTACTTTCATCCCAAATTTGTTGCTGTTTTGAGTTCTCACTTAAGGGTCATGATCAAATGGTTACGTATAAGTATAAAGTATAAGAATTTCTATGGGCCCAGTGGCAACAATACTTTTTATTGTTTAAAAGTGATTTTCATCTGCTAGACTTAAAGCATTTACTGTGAATAAACTTGATTCCTTGACAACAAGGCTGGATAATCTCCATCAAGAGCTTTCACGTATACAACGTTATGAAGTTATCATTTACAAAGAATCTGCCTGCCCTATGTATTTGACTTGTGAAGGCCTGCTATATATCCTACTTAACCTATATAAAGCTAAGGGGGCAAGCTTTAGACCGCCCTTCCCCCAATGTAAAGATGTTCCCAACCCTATTAGCATTTAGGATGGAAGTGAAAACAACCCTTATTTCATTGGGTGTTGGATTTTAATTTGGGAGTAGTGGTGCAATGGCTAAGCTGAGGTAGTCATTATTATTACCAATAGCATGACACTACATTATTGTGGTTTGATAGTAGTGTTCATTGGTGAGCCACCCAGAGAATTGTGGTAAGGCAGCAAAGAGATTGAACAAAATAATAAATAAATAAATCCACAATATATATGAGTGATGTGCCTGGATATTTGGGGGTGGGGGGTGGGAATTTGGATGATTTAGGAGGGCATTTTTTAATGCTTATTTGTGGATATTTACAATAGTTTTGATTACTTCAATCTCAAATGAGCAGTTAATGATGGTGGTTATTGCCAGTGTCTGTAGAAAGTATGAAAATCAATCAGGAGGCATGTGTGGCAGTACGAACAAAGTTTTATCCCTTTGATAGGTCTGTCGGCATCATGCATGCACACAAAGGGGTGGGTAATTGCACTGCCCCTTTGCTTTTGCTGAGACCTCCTAGTAATTGTTGCTGCTGCTAATTTTCATCAGTGTTGGTCAAATGGGAGTCCAAGGTCATTAAATGAAGCAGGTGCCCACATCAAGCATACCCATCTTTTCATTTACATATAGATTTAAGTTTCCCACTGGACATTTGGACACATTGTCCAATGGAGAATGGACACAATATGCATATTTCTAGAAGACATATTCATATTTTGCTCACTTATGGGTGAATTAGAATGGAACTGAAAATTGTAAGAGTTTCTCATTTGGAAAATATGTAAAGCAAAAGACCAGAGAAAATAATAAGTGGGCCATCCCTTCTTTTGCTCTAAATACAACTCAAACCTGGTGATACTGACAGAGGCCCATCCATTCTCTGTATTTGATCAAACCAAGGAATATGACTCTGGTTTCTAATGGCACTTCTTTGGTGAGAGGGAAAACTTTGAACAAAGTTTCCAAGGACAGATGGCTACAGCCCTTTCAAACTGGTGTATAGGAATGGATTTTATATGTGTAGGTGTATATTGCTGAGAATTAGGTTTTCAAACATATAGGACTACTTCACTGAACCCAGTTTCTGTTAAGACTAAAAATTAATTGGTTTTAATTTGCATTAACTTTGGAATCTTTCATCATTTACCTGCAATTCCCTACTGCTATGTAACTTTTTTGTCTTCAAGATCTTAGTCACAATTACACATATTTGTAAGCTCAGAAATATTTCTCATGTATTTTACAACAGTCCTTTGTTGCAACATACAGGTCTACTTTTTTCTTGTAATTTTTGCAATATTGATGTAAATTGTATAGAGCTGTGTGTTTATTTCAACTTACTCTGCTGAACTCTTTCATGGCTGCTAATGTATTTTCTCAAGATTTTTCAAAAAGTTTGTAACTATTACTAAGGACAGGGAAATTTTCATTAAAAGTTATTCAATCCTTCCCTTATTTTTAATCAAACAGGTTACAGAAATCAGATTTTATTGCTGCAGACTATTTCATGAAAGAGTTGATTTTGCTGGCCTTTAAAATTAACCTAATTAGTATACTTTTTTGTTTTGCATAATTTATTCTTTTACTTGCTCCATTTTTTGGAATAAACAGTGAAGTTGGTGAGACAAATCCATAACTGGACCTTCTATTTTTTTTTAAAATATAGGTTATATACTCTAGGTATTTAAAATTAAATAGTGTGTAATGATGGGAGCAAAATAATGCTGGAAGGTAATGCTTAATTATGGGAAAATTTCAAAATGATGGATTTGGTAATTGGTGCATTGGCAGTTTATCAAAAGGCAGAAATGTAATTAAAGCAACAGCTGTCTGAGTTTTGGAACAAATCTCTTATGATTACAGAGAAAAGGCAGAAAGTACTATTTACTAAAAGTATAAAAACTGAAGAGATGCTTTTGTGGAGAAGAACTGGAAGAATTAGTTATTACTTGAGTAAGCAAAGCTTTAGCAAAAATTATTACTTAGATTAAGTTTGCATCACATGTTTGACTGAATCAATAGAGGAGTCCAGTGTGTTATATGGAAACCAAACCATAATCAGAAGTGGTATAGGAGAGCACTGAGGCAACCTGGGCTATTGTGGATTAGCCATGTCTCAGATAACAAATCCAATTAAGTGGGAAATATTCTCAAAGAAAAATAGGAGAAACAAGGCTGCTATAAAACAAGTCTCGCTATAACAAAATTCTATGCCAAAGCTTCACTGCACAGACTATATCCCCAAAATACTGTGTAATAATCAAAAACCATGTAATAATAATAATAATAAGTCATGCCTACTGCTGCCTGACTGATCAAAGGGGATTTTAAAAATTTTATTTTGTCAAGAACGTATTAGGTGATATATATAAGTATAAACATGAATATGAACACAGGAAATAGATACGAATAGAGGAAACATTAGGACAGGGACAGTAGGCACGCTGGTGCTCTTATGCATGCCTTTTACAGACCTCTTAGGAATGGGGTGAGGTCAACAGTAGACAGTCTTAGGTTAAAATTTTGGGGGTTTGGGGATGAAACCACAGAGTCAGGTAGTGCATTCCAGGCATTGACCACTCTGTTGCTGAAGTCATATTTTCTGCAATCCAGTTTGGAGCAGTTCACTTTAAGTTTGTATCTGTTGTGTGCTCGTGTATTGTGGTTGAAGCTGAAGTAGTCCTTGACAGGTAGGACATTGTAGCAGATAATTTTATGAGCTATGCTTAGGTCATACCGAAGGTGGCGTAGTTCTAAGTTTTCTAAGCCTAGAATTTCAAATCTGATAGCATAAGGTATTTTGTTGCTAGAGAGGAGTGGAGGACTCTTGTGAAATATTCATTCAATTGTATTAATGTCCGATATGCAGTGCAGGTTCCAGATAGATGAGCTGTATTTGAGAATTGGTCTAGCAAATGTTTTGTATGCTCTGGTTAGTAGTGTGATATTACCGGAGAAGAAGCTACGCACGATTATGTTTACAACGCTTAATGCCTTTTTGGTGATATTGTTACAGTGGGCTTTGGCACTTAGATCATTAGATATGAATACTCCAAGGTCCTTGACAGAGTGAAGGTCATCTACAAGGTTGTGTCCCCTCAACCTGGGTTTTATGTTCTGGTTTTTTTTGCCAATGTGTAAGACAGAGCATTTGTTGGTTGAGATTTGGAGTTGCCAATTGTTTGACCATTCCAACACAAAGTCAAGGTCTTTTTGAAGAGTAGCAGCATTGTTGGTGGTGTTAAAGATTTTTACATCATCGGCGACGAGAATGCAGCTGCTTATAATATGATCACAAAGGTCATTCATTAATTTATTAAAATTCATTTCATTTTAGTGAAACCTTGCCAATATTCTCCTGATACAAAGGCTCTGGGACACCAGACTGGTCTGCCGGAAGTGAACAGGGAATTTGTATTCCCAAAAGTTCTTTCTTGACATAGTTAATGTGATTCAATTTTACCAAACTCACTGGTGAAGTCTCAGTCAGTGATTAATTATGTTAAGTATGTGTGCACACTCAGTTTCGGAGAAAGAAATTTATCAAATAAAATTTGCTTGCTCAATGGGTTATAGAGAAATCTTGTAGAAAGGGCACAAAATTGCCTAGCTATCTGGTTATGTTTATAACATTATTTTACTGATTAAACCCCTTCTGCTCCAGTTTTGCCAAATAGCTGTTGCTGATATCTTGTATCTTTCTTGGTTTGGTAGTACTACCGGCTATTTCTGATGATTTCTCAGAACTATTACATCTGAACGTCTTATCAACAAATGTCAAGTTTTTTGCTGATTTTTTTATGGAGGAGATCGTACTGATATGTATTAAAATTGCTAAAGTCAGAATGTCAGTTTGTAATAGTTCACAACCAGGTGAGCATTATTGCAACAGAGGAAAAAATAACATTAAAAGAATAAACAGAGCAGGCCAAGAACCAACTTAGTGCATCATTTTGTTTCCAGCCAGAAGCAGGAAATGGAACTGTATCATGCTCCCATTGTTTTACTCCATAGCCCTCAGACAACATGAGGGTCTTGAAGACCAAGAGATCTTTGCTAGATCTGTCCTTCATGAATTTATCCATTTTTCCCCCATCAGATCGAGAAATTTAGATCTGCCAATGGAGCTTTAAAGAGCAGTTCCATTTTATACTTCCCCATTTGCATGATTAGTGGCTAAGAAACTTAAAAATGTCTTGCTCAAGTTTATTCTTAAAACAGATGCACGTGACTTGTAAAAAAAATATGAAGTTCTAAGGCCTGCTCGCCAGATTTTAAAGACAGACTGGATCAATAAAAGTTGTTAATTATTAAATCATGTATGCCAGATAGCAGTGGACCAATTCACAAATTAAACTGTTGTTGATACCAATAGAAGAGAGTACAGTAAGTACTATAAATGTAGGTTAGGGTTAGGGTTAGGGTTGGGGTAGTTTAGGGTTGAACTGTGGAGTTCTTGATGCTGAGTTGGTTATTAGTTGAGTAGGTTACCCAACTCAAATATGTAAGAAGTCCAGTATATGTTATGGAAAAGGCAGTTTTCCTGGCTTAAACATGGTATCCATCTAAACAGCTAAAGAAGGGCTCGCTGGAAGAGAAGATCTCTCTTTTTATATCAGGCAGTAAAAAGTTGGAAATAAAATCTACTCTATATTCGATGCATATGAGGAAAGCTGGGTCAAACTTTTATTTGAGAACATTAAACAGTTAAATGGCTGTATTATACAGATCTCTTGGACACTCTGACCTTGAAGTATCAGTTAAGATAATAAATTAGTGTATGTGATGGAACTTGATGTTCTCTTCCACTTTTGTTGAGGATTGCTAATAAATTTTGACTAAAATGCAAAAGTCTCTTGCATGTTTTTAGGTGGAGAAAGCACGAATGTTCATTAAGGAGGTGGCATTTTTGCAATAGTTTTTTTAAAAAACAACCCCTAATATTTTGCTCTACCAAAACAACTTGACAGTCCTATATTCAATGCAGAAAACTGTTTATTTTCATCTAATGTTAACATATGGTTGACATTATAAAATATTTTTCTTTGCTCCGGAAGAGCTTTAATATTTAGTTTTAATCAGGCAATGGAGAGTAATAGAATTTTCCTGGCAAACAAAAATAGAAGTATAATTTGAAAGAAAAGGATAGGATCTAACAGCGACTTGTATTCAGGCAGGAATAAATTCTTAAATATAGCCAGATATCAACTATCATAGGAAATTAAAGACTATAAATCCAGAAAAGGAAAACAATATTCATGATGTACATGCAAAAACACTGTTAAAGGAGCAAGAAATATTCACAATAAGACCATAATTTACAGCATATGTATATTTTGCCCTCTCCCCAAGAAGATCAAATGATTGTAATTACTTTTCATATATTCTCCATGTTTTAGCATCAGAAGAATTTTGTTAAAAACCAACAATAAGAATACGTATTTTATTTTATTTATTTACTTATTGGAATTTGTCAAACAAAAACGAGAACAAGAATAAGAGAATTAAAATACAATGACAGGGACGATAGACATGTTAGTGCACTTATGCACCCCGCCCACTTTATTGACCACTTAAGTATGAAGTAAGGTCCACGGAACTCAATTTGTGACTGAAACTGAAAATTTGTAGCTGAGAGAACTGAATCAGGTAGGGCATCCCAGACTTCGACAACTCTATTACAGAAATCATATTTTTTACAGTCAAGTTTAGTATCAACCATAAAATCCTGATTTCCTACCTTGGACGGTAATCTGCTTTAACTCCAGAATGAATTTTGAAATCTAGAGGTTCATACCTTCCATAATTCCATAATTTATGGAAATCCATAAATAGTTCTCTCTCTCTCTCTTTTTTTTAAAAAAAACTTTGTGATAGAACTGGATGAACTTTGCAGTTTGTATAAAGCCTGCCAAGAGGACGAGTTAAAGTTTGCTTGCCAAGTTTCTTTACATTTTGATTTTTTAAAACTTAGGCATGCATCTCTAACTTGTTTCCTTTTCTCAAAATAAGATGTCACTTCAAGACATGGTTGCCACTTACATAAAAATACATCTGTAAACAATTAAGTGCCTATATTTCTATGTATGTACTGGTATATAAAATTGCATTTGGTAAGAATGTGCTAATTGTGTACAATATTTTGTGACTGATTAATTTCTGCCATCAAATCAATGTTGAGTTTTAGTGTTTTAGACCACACAGATCTTCTCCAGGATGATCAGTGACCAGATAAATCTTTTTGGGATGATTTGTCCCCAATCTGGTCCTTCAGGACCCCCTACAATGCCCCAATTGTTGGACTCAGTGAATCCATCCATTTTGATGCTGGTCATATTCTTCTTTCCTTTCCTTCCATGTTTCCCAGCATTATAGGTTTCTCAAGGGAGCTGAGTTTCACATAATGTCTCCAAAATATGACAATTTGAATCTTGTCATTTGTGCCTTAAGCAATAACTCTGATTGATTTGCTCAGTTTTCATTTGTTTGTTCTTTTGATTGTTCATAGTATTCTCAAGAACCTCTCTCAAGAATCACCAACATTCAAAAGCAATATTATTTCCTCTGTACCTGCACAAACAAAAGCCAAAGCCTTCTCATTCCTACTTGGAAGAGGGACATGATCATGTCATTTGCATATCAAAGCTGGAAGCACATGGCCTTTAATATAGGGAGGAGATGAGTGCAGATAAAGAGGTTCTGAAATAGAGAGATTATTGGTTGATATACATATTTAAAAGCAGAGGGGTTAGGATATTTCCTGTCTTACCCCATTATGCATAGTGACAACTCCAGAGAGTATTATTACTAGGGACAGCATGTGATTCTCAAAGCAGTATTTTTAGAATAGAATAGAATAGAATAGAATAGAATAGAATAGAATAGAATA
>WNWU01016622.1:0-17779 GCA_012654045.1 Ptyas mucosa | reverse complement strand
TCTGCCTGCTGAGAAATTGGGGGGAAATGTGGCAAGATGACTTTTACGCTGAAATTTTGCTGGCACATCAGTTTACAAGACTTGGATTAATACCCTTAGAACTTCAATAGAGGTTTTGGGTTTTTTTAAATCACTGTATAAATGGTTGCAACCGAGCTTTATCCTGGCCGAGTTTAAAGTCTGAAGAATTTATTCCCATTTGTCTTTTCAACAATATGTGGTTTCTCCTTCCACCTCCCCTGGTAGAATAAAGAACAACTGATAAGCCTAACTGATAGGATTTGGCAAGCCTCAATAATAATGGTTCAAATTCCCAGGAGAGATATAAATACAATTTCACTCAAACCACTATTACTGTTAAAGCATCTTATAAAACTTTATATAAGTATAAAAGATTTGGTCTTTTGTGCTAGTATAAAGGGATCCCTCAAAGAACTGACAATAGGATTCTTTAGTTATAATTCAGTAGAATTTTGAAGTATTTCTACATGCCACGTTCATCTGTAGCAAAGTTTCCAATTTCAAAAATAATCCTCAGCAGGGGGCTAAACTTTTGAAAGAGAGGCGGAACCAGCCTCCTCCAGCTTCTTTCATTTGGGTGGGTGGTCTCTCCAATTCTGAAGGGAACAAATTGAGGCATTCATCTTCCAGAGAAACCTATAGTTCTATGAATGCTATTCATCAGGGGGTTCGTGTTTTCATAAAATCAATCCAAAACTGTCGGGGAAAGAGAGAAGATTCTGTGCCCTAACTTCTGAGACTACAGGATCTTCTAAAAGGAAAAAGTAGAAAAAAACTCAATAGCTTCCTTGTGTAAGATTAAAGTAAGGAAGTACCAGGTCTCTCTCACTCACACACACCCATTTTCTAAATGATTGGGGGGGATTTTCTTCTAAGAAGGCATTCTTCAGCTCTTGGATTAGAAGCAAAACATCTTCAAAGAAAAACCAGAAAGTCCACTTGCATCTTGAAAAAGCAGCTTTGGGACAACCATGACTTGGATGACTGAGAATCTCCATAGACATTCTTCTAAGAATGTTTAACTGAAAATCCATAGAAAAATGTAATAACTAGAAATCAGTTAAATCCAGCAAATAAATGAAGTAAATTTAGAGAAATCTGCATATCTCAGCTTTTATGCCAGCAGGAACAATAGCATTGAAGCAAAAGGGCAACCCAAGTGTCTAATTCCTCTTGCCTCTATTAAAAAAAAATCAAAGGAATAAAAAACACACTTTCATGTTGTGTTCTGCTACTCCTAAAACTGGTCAGCAGTGAAATATATCTACCTTTCCCTCCCATGCATTCAGTGGTGGGATTCAAAAATTTTTACTACTGGTTCTGTGGGTGTGGCTTGGTGGGTGTGGCTTGGTGGTGTGACAGGGGAAGGATACTGTAAAATCTCCATTCCCTTCCCACTCCAGGGGAAGGTTACTGCAAAATCCCCATTTCCTCCCAATCAGCTGGGACTCGGGAGGCAGAGAATAGATGGGGGTGGGATCAGTGAGAGGTGGCATTTACCAGTTCTCCAAACTACTCAAAATTTCCACTACCGGTTCTCCAGAACTGGTCAGAACCTGCTGAAACCCACCTCTGTGTGCATTTAAAGGTAAAGGTAAAGGTTCCCCTCACAGATATGTGCTAGTCATTCCTGACTCTAGGGGGCCATGTTCATCTCCGTTTCAAAGCCGAAGAGCCTGCGCTGTCCAAAGACGTCTCTGTGGTCATGTAGCCCGTATGACTAAATGCAAACTGCCCACCAATTACTTTCAGAACATACATATACATTGGGAACAATGTTTCTCAATGTGCTGGCAGGAGAATTCTGGGAGTCGATGTTCACATTGTCAAGTTGTCAAGGCTGAGAGACACCACATTGGGAAGTTGGAAGAAAGTCATTCTGCCCCTGGCAATACAGCAATAAGGAAGAAAATCCCAAGAAACCACACCATTGTCAGAAGCCTATCAGCCTTTGGAAAAAGAGGGGCAATGAAATAACAACAACAACAAAAAGTTCTCCTGATCTTTCTAGAAATGGGCCATATTATTAAGCAATGTTACTTGTGTAGAATAAGGAGAACCCTGTAACCATCATCTACTTCTTCAGTGGAAGTAGAATTACAAGATACAGATTCAAGGGATAAATCTATAGATTACTGAATAAACCCAGGTGCTAAATCCTCCCCCCCCCCTTAATCTCTCCTCTTTAGTTTTAAAGACCAGCTATAAGTGAAAGAGTGTGGAAATTCAGTCTTTAATCCTTCATTTACTCAGTTGAACTGCTCATTTCTTGGTGATATTGAATATATGTGCCAGCTCTAAAGACTGCTTTTAAATGATTTTTACTCCAGCCATATAGGCAGGATAGTTACAAGAAATAAAGTTAAGATTTGGCCAACTCAGGACTAGAGCATTCAGCACAGCACAGTACCTGGGAATTACATTCCAGGTTCAAAACCACGGTGTATTAAATCTGAGAATATTATGGACAGCCAAGAAAACAAACCAATGGATCATCAAACAAATCAACCCAGAGTTCTCAATTGAGGCACAAATGATCAGGCTCAAATACTTTGGTTGCTTTATGAAAAGACCAAGCTCTCTAGAAAAGACTCTAATGATGGAAAATGTGGAAGGAAAGAGAGGAAGATGGATGGACTCAGTTATAGAGTGAGCCTGTAGTACAGCGGTTTAAAGCACCCTGTTATTAACATCTATTAACATCTGCTGCTTGCAATTACTGCAAGTTCGAATCTCACCAGGCTCAAGGTTGACTCAGCCTTCCATCCTTTCTAAGGTGGGTAAAATGAGGACCCAGATTGTGGGGGCAATAAGCTGACTTTGTATAAATATACAAAAGTATGAAGGCCATTGCTTAGCGCATTGTAAGCCGCCCTGAGTCTCCGGAGAAGGGCGGCATATAAATCAAATAAAAATAAAAATAAAAATAAATAAAATAAAATAGTGGCAATGAGTGTACCATTGGAAGACCTGAAAGACCAGGTTAAGGACAAATCACGTGGAGAAAATGTGTTGAAATTGACTTGATGGCTCATAACCAATCAATCAATTAAACCTTCACTCCCCTCTTATGATATATATCTCAGTCAAATATCACCTACCACAGCACTTCCCAAACTAGGTCACTGTTAAAAATTTGGGGAAACAAAGTCCATCTGTTTGAAGGACACCATGACTGAGAAGGCTAGCCTACACTATTATTGTTAGTAACATATGTGCAAAGATAGGTAAGCTGTGGTGTTTTAGAGGCTGCTGAACAAGAAGCTCCCAAATCATTCTTCCCCACCCAATAGAAGCTAATGATCAAGGATCAGTTGTCTAATACTGCAGAGCAGGGGTGGGATCTACTTACCTTTACTACCGGTTCACAACGGGGCTGCATGCACGCACTCTTCACAGAAGCTTCTGCGCATGTGCAGAAGCATTTTGATGACATCAGGATCAGTGGGCGGAGCCTCCTGCCAGTTTTTACTACTGGTTCTATAGAACCAGTGGCAACCCACCACTGCTGCAGAGCCACAGGTTTCCCAACCTTTATCATTTATTTATTTATTTTATTAGTCATATTTCTATGCCGCCCATTCTCCAAGGACTCTGGGCGGCTTACACCAAAGACAGTATACTAAATAGCATATTGCCCCCAACAATCTGGGTCCTCATTTTACCCACCTCGGAAGGATGGAAGGCTGAGTCAACCTTGAGCCTGTGAGATTTGATCCGCTGATCTGCTGAACTAGCTGAAGTAGCTGCAGTACTGCACTCTAACCACTGCGCCATCTCGGCTCCTTATAATCATAAGGAGCCGGCTCCTTATATCATAAAAGTTGGTATTGTAAGGTTCAATTCTGTTGTTTATTTATGTGGCAATAAGCCACTCTAATATAGTGGAACTTCTTCCCAAACTAAATCACAAAGATTTCAGTGCTTGCAGATGAGGGTCTTACTGTGCTATCTCACAGAAGTTTGGGGATTCACTTAAAAAAAAAAATAGAAAAACATTTTTTTAAAAAAGGCGAAATACCTACATAATGCCTTTTTAGGAGCTGTCATGTGTGAGAAGTCTCTCTACAACCACCACCCCCAGACACAGTTTGCTCTCAAATGATGATACATCGATTCAAACATGTATGATTTTAGTTAAACTAACACTTTGAGCAGCAATGCTATGAACACTGATCCTGGAGAATGTAAACTGTCCTTCCTATGTTCAAAAAGAAGAGAGAAAGAGGAGCCAAGTTACTACAGAGTGGCCATCTATACCAGGAAAAATCCTTGAACAAATTGTTAAGCAATTGATTTGTGAGCATTTAAGAATAGAATGTGTTTCTTGACAGAAGCCAGAATAGATTTTTCCAAAATAAAGCATGCCTAACCAACCTGTTGTGCTGTGGTTATTTTGTTTGCTTTCAATCTCCCTCCCCCGCCTCCCCACACATACACACCTTTGAAAGAAAGGAGAAGGTGGGTGCATATACAAAGAAGCTGCTTCTGCTAGTCAGGCTAATAATTGTATCGCATTTGAAATGCCACCATTGTCCCTCTAAGCTGATTCCTTTCGCACTACAGCTATTTGTACTTTAATGGGCATCTTGTTCAATTGCAAGCAATTGAACATCCATTTCTCCCTCATCAATTACTTCCGCGTGTCTGCCTGCATGGGCTCTTTAATCACAAGAAGTGTACTTGTTGACTGCACTGGAACAGAATTAAACAAGTCCCAGTACATCCTAGAAAACAGTTTGCTGATAAGACAGGGAGATGGGCCCTGAACCCTAAGAAACAATGAACAGGAACTCAGCACTTCCTTAAGAAAACTCCTGAGTGAGCAAGAAGGTGTAGGTAGTTAGCACCCACCCCTCTCCTAGAAGAATGAAACATTCTAGGAATTATTAAAAAGGCAGAATATTATACCTCCCTGGATGAGTAAAGGAGAAACATGCTCTTGGAAAGCATCCCCCACCTTTGTTAATAGCCCCAGAAAGACTGGGCCATTTTATCTATAAAAGAAAAGGCCTTAAGCTCCAGGGTGATAGGATTAGCCCTCACTCAAGATCCAAACCAGGACAAACCCATTAAGCCTTAATAGGAATTGCCCAACATCCTTTCAGAACACAACCACCTTCATTACATCATCACCCAGCAAGATTCAACCAAGCCTCGGACTTAAGACAGCCAACAAAGTTACCCTTGCATGGCCCCATGGCAGTCTGACAACCAATCAGGATACCTGCCCTTACACAGGAACAGGAAGCTCTAAGGCGGCGCCCAAGAGAGAGCATAAATCTCTCTCTCTCTCTCTCTGTCTCTTTCTCACCCATATGCTCAATGGCCGAGGACCTCAAACCATGTGGTCCGGTCCACCATTAAACCATTTTTCCAAACAGCCTCCATGTTTCCAGTGCCTTTCTCCCCACTTGGAACTGAACCCAGATGGACATTTCTTCCAACAAAGGGAAGACCAAGGACAATGTGGTTACTCAGCTTCCCACCCATTCCATCTCTGGTTTGTGCATTTGTTCTCCTCTGTTTCACACAGCAGCGTTTCTCAATTTTGGCAATTTTAAGATATTTGGACTCCCAGAATTCCCCAGTCTGCCATGAGAAGACTGAGAAACATTGTCATGTAGCAAGCAGGAAAGAAAGGAAGCTAGCCAGTGCAAGAAGACAGAAAATGTTTCCTCTCCTGAAGCTACAGAATTAGCAGAATTTTCTCTTGACGTACAATATATTTGAAGAATTATGAAGCCTCCATATGTTTGGACTGCAGCAGGCAGAAGTGTACAGGATAACTTTTGAGCTGGGGAATACATTTAATTTTTTTTCATTTCTCCCAGACTTGTTTTATCAAACAGAGATAGTAAATACAGTAAAACTTTCAATATAAGAATGATTATTTGCTTTATATTAAGATATTTTTCCTGGCTTTGGGGAATTTGAAAGAGCTCATCATATATATATATATATACTGAACAAGCAGTAATTCCTGTCATACATAGCTAGAAAATGCCTTTTGTGGTATTTCATAGATTAAAAGATACTCAGTGAAAAATGGAAACTGTAGAAATAATATCTAGAGTTACAGGATTTACAGACTGTGTGGATCACTGAATTATATGAAAAGTGAGAAGCTCTTATTTTTGTGGTTTTGTTATTATTCTTATGTATTATGAGGGTGAGGGCTGAATGTAAATTTGTATTCTATAATGAGATTGTAAAAAATAAAAAGTTAATCAACCAGTATACCTATTTGCACCCACATGGCCTAAACAAAGTTAAACATAAACAGCATTATACAAATCCCTTAGCAGGGGAAGTCTTGACTGTTTGGCAGACATGAAAAACTACACTATTCTGGAATACCTATTAGTGGATGAAATTAAATGAATCTTCTTTGTTTATAGTAATAGATACTGAATATGTCCAATGGGAATATTGTTTTTATTGTTTGCTGTTGGGCCAGAAATCTTCTAGTAAAGTATTCCAACAGACAAGTGAAGAAAGGATATATATGATAGTAAATAGGATTATTATTGCAGGAAAGTTTTCAAAACATCATGATAAAATTCTGCATAAAGTAATAAGAGACGGTACATGCTAATAAGATTAAGTTTAAGAAAATAAGATTCAGTTCAAAGTTGCTTCAATAGAATGGAATGGAATGGAATGGAATGGAATGGAATGGGGTTAGGGGAAGGGGAAGGGGAAGGGGAAGGGGAAGGGGAAGGGGAAGGGGAAGGGGGTGGGGTGGGGTGGAGTGGAGTGGAGTGGAGTGGAGTGGAGTGGAGTGGAGTGGAGTAGAGTAGAGTAGAGTAGAGTAG
Organism: Ptyas mucosa; assembly: GCA_012654045.1. Lineage (NCBI taxonomy): Eukaryota > Metazoa > Chordata > Lepidosauria > Squamata > Colubridae > Ptyas > Ptyas mucosa. The sequence goes on along the minus strand of WNWU01016622.1, from coordinate 10,940 downwards.
AGTAGAGTAGAGTAGAGTAGAGTAGAGTAGAGTAGAGTAGAGTAGAGTAGAGTAAAGTAGAATAATGACCAAGTGTGGTTGGACACACAAGAAATTTGTCTCTGCTGCATAAGCTCTCAGTGTACACACAAGTAACAAAAGATAAATCATAATCATAATCATAAAATACAATCATAAATCATAAGATACAAACTCAGTGATAGTCATGGGGTACTAAATAAGTAAACAACATAAATCATAAAAGGATACTAAATAAGGCAATCAGCATAAATCATGAGATACAAACATAAATCATGAGATACAATACATTCTAATGAAGATAATGTTAGAGCTACATGGGATGATGGAATACCCACTAAACAAGTCATTTGATTTTTGGAGTCTGTGCAATATGTGTCCCAATATGCTCCTACAGAGGCAGAATTGGCAGGGCATTTGCCAGAGAAAAAGGTATTGTTTCAATGGCTTCCAAATCAGAAAGGCAAATGTGTAAGGCATCCATTCTTCAATATCTTAATATCCACAAACCTGTTCTGTGCTGCTAGGTGCTTCTAGGTGCAGGAAAGTATGACTTTGGATCATATTCAAAGCATATAGTTTTATAACTCCAGATCTCTGAGTCTATCAAGCAAAATTATGCAGAGAAAGTGTTGCTTGCATATGATGAAACAGCTCCATCAGTTATGCGTTGGAGACATTGTTTTGAGTCAAACTGATCATAAGCCTCTGGAAGCAATTTTTCAGAATCCTATTGATAGTGCTTCTGTCTGCTTGTGTTAGCATACACTTATAGCTTCAGAGGCATCAACTTAATGCAGTGGATGTTCCAAGCAAATTGATGTATCTTGCTGATATGTTGTCTAGAGCAACTGCAGGCACTCTACAAATGATATTGTGGGAAGAGAACAATGTTAGTCTATGGTACCAAAAAATGAGGACTCAGATAGCAGGGGGTATGACACTTTTAGAACATAAATACCTACAACATTTGAGAGAGATTTCCCCTGTTGCACATTTTCACTGTTAAAACAAAAAAACAAAAAACCTGTTACATTGTCAGAAGGGTACTTTCTATCGAAGTGATTAACCTTGAATCTCAGATTTTTTTAAAAAATATCTCAATCTCGTTAGTCTTGTTGAGATATTGCCAGGGTAAAAGGAATACTATCTTCACCCTGGGAATCTTTGATCAAACGTAATGGCTGAAAGGTTGGTTAGCTGGTGAAAAAGAAACCACAAGAAAGCTATGTAATCTGAAGTAATCAAGCTTATTGCTCCCATTGTTGGAATAATGGTAGTAAGTATTGTGTAGTGGGCTGCAGTAGGCAAGAACAGACCAGCATAGATACAACAGCATTTATTGACTCAACTAGAACTGAAGAACAACAGGCAAATCCCTGTAATTTATACTCTAGGCTCAACCAATCATAATACTTGAAAAAGCTCACCCAAATATGAATGTATCAAGTTTCCCTCCAAAACAGTTGAAGTTAACAGTTAGGGCAGGGGTGAAATCCAGCAGGTTCTGACAGGTTCTGGAGAACCGGTAATGGAAATTTTGAGCAGTTTGGAGAACCGGCAAATACCACCTCTGGCTGGCCCCAGAGTGGGGTGGGAATGGAGATTTTGCAATGTTCTTCCCCCAGGAGTGGGGAGGGAATGGGGACTTTGCAGTATCCTTCCCCTGCCACCAAGCCACACCATGCCCACCAAGCCACACCCACAGAACCGGTAGTAAAAAGAGATTGGATTTCACCACTGAGTTAGGGTCATCTAAAGGTTAGTTTCACTTAAGCAGGGCTTAATACAACTATATATGTTCAATACATAACAGTAAGCACTATTCACTTGCTCAGTGTTTGAAGGATAAGATGGTGAGAAGAAAGTCATCAGTGTCTTACAGACACAGGGTAGTCAAATCATTGGAGGCCCAGCCATATTGGGCCACCTGGTTAAACCAAATCCAATTCTGAACTCCAGCCTATTGATCACATGGTTTGTTTTTTTCTTGAAGCACAAACTGAGGTCGGGTGATAAAAATGCAGAGCCACCTATATCCTTGTTCCATATGAATGAAAGGAGTGATTTTTAAAACGAGAAAGGCCACGCTTGTTTGAAGATCATTCATCTGCCAGAGCTGTCTTTTCAGAGACAGGAGAAAGCCTTGCTATGCTACCCCTTGAATTATGTGCCAGTCCTCTGCAGCCGTAAACACAGGAGCGAATGAGGCAAACTGTCAACAAAACAATCCTCTGTTCTAAAGCAAAAGCTTTGGGGACTTTCTTCATTTTTCTGGTTGAAAAGACCAATTCCATCTGGCTCAAAAATTGGACAAGCAGGCTTGTCATTCTACGTTCCTAAATACGATTAGAGGAAGAAACAAAACTAAAGGAGTTTTCTGCCGAAGCCAAAGAGGTCAGAACCCATGAGAAATTAGTCTTCTCTTAGACTGCAACTCTTCTGGGTCAGCATTTCGCAATTGCCTCTTACCAGGAACTCATTTCTAAAAGGAGAATGCTTCTTTGGAGCTTTCTACCATTCTGTTTGGAAGCTATCATAATGGGGTGGTGGCCATGGAGGCAGCTGGGGGTTTTTAAGGGGGAGTTTTGAGTCACCAAAGGGAAAAGAACATAATTCCATTTCAGTAATGCTCACCTGTTCTGTTTTCAGAAACTGAGAAAGCTTAACTGCTGGACTTATTCCTCTACATTGAAGAGGGCCCTGGCTGTAAGGTAAAAGTGCCCGAGCCCACTGTAACAACATTGCCAAAAAGGCATTAAGAGTTGTTAACCTAAACTTGCGTAGTTTCTTCTCTGATAATGTTGTACTACTAACTAGAGCATACAAAACATTTGCTAGACCAATTCTTGAATACAGCTCATCTGTCTGGAACCCGCACTGCATATTGGACATAAATACAATCGAGAAAGTCCAGAGATATTTTACGAGAAGAGTCCTCCATTCCTCTACCTACAATAAAATACCTTATGCCACCAGACTCCACATTTTGGGCTTAAACAACTTAGAACTACGCCGACTTCTGCCTGACCTAAACATAGTACATAAAATTATCTGCCACAATGTACTTCCTGTCAATGACTACTTCAGCTTCAACCACAACAATACATGAGCAAATAATAGATACAAACTCAAGGTAAACTGCTCCAAACTCGATTGCAGAAAATATGACATCAGTAACAGAGTGGTCAATTCCTGGAATACACTACCTGACTCTGTAGTTTCTTCCCCAAACCCCCAAAACTTTAACCCTAAACTGTCTACTGTTGACCTCACCCATTCCTAAGAGGTCTGTAAGGGGCATGCATAAGTGCACCAGTGCGCCTACTGTCCCTGTCCTAATATTCCTTTTTACTTACTCTTTTCATGTATTCAAATTATGTTTATACTTTTACCTGTTATCTTATATATGCTTGACAAAATAAACTTATGATTATGATTATGATTAAATCAGCTTTTAAAATGGAGTCAGGAAATGCAATTAAGTCCCCCAAACCCATCCAGGGCAAGCACAGTACACTCCTGTGTTCATATCCATGTTTATACTTGTATCTGTTATCTCGTACATGTTTGACTAAATAAATAAATAAATACATACATACATACATACATACATACATAATGCATAAATACATGCATAAATACATACATACATATATACATCAATCCATCAATCAATCAATCAATCTGATCTTTTAAACTGACAGTGACAACTGAACATTGAGAATGAAATTATTTTGCATCTGACAAGAAGGCCTCAAACATTGTACAGGTACATTGTCGTACTCTCTAAGAAAATTAATATTCTGTATATTCTCTGAGGATTTTCATGTTTTGCAGTTTTGGAAATTACAGGATTTTGCCAGAGGAATACACAGAGTAGAATGATAAGAAACTTCTAGCAGTTTAATTGCAAATGACAGCATTTCTTTTATTAATTATGGCTGGCTGCCTATAGAGGCTACATTATTATCCTCTGAAGTGCTCTCTTTTTTTAATTTTTCTTTCATTTTCAGTAATCATTCGATTATGACACCATCCAAAAGCTAGATATCTCTTACATGGTGGATCGTTTCTGGCCAACATCTTCACTGTTCAGGGATGATGGCAAGTATGCTAACATCTGAAGGAATGTAATTTTAAGCCAGTTTGGTATAATGGTTAAAGCATGAAATTGGGAGGCCAGGAGTCCTAGTTCCACCTTAGGCATGAAGCCAACTCTCTCAGCTCTAGGACAGAGACTATGGTAAACTGCTTCTGAAAATCCTGCCAAGAAAACTGCAAGGATTTGACCAGGCAAGAGTCAAAAACTGACTGAAAGATATAATGTACACAAATACTTAAATCACAAGCCTCTTCTCAGAAATTGATCTATGAATTAAGTATCCTCTGCAGAATATGTCTTCCAATGACTGATAGAAATGAAGAAAATGGCTGAACATGCTCCAAATGATCATGGGGTTGACCTGCGGCTTTTTTCAATGGGGCCCAATCCCAAAATCCTGTGAAGGCTATCATTCCCTCATGGGAACAGGCTACAATCCTCTCACACATCACAAATCTGATAGCAGAGTGTGCTAAGCCTATCCCTGAACCAACAAGTTCACTTAGAATGATCAAAATAAGAAGGTGCCCTCTGGGTGGCCTCTCTCTAGCCACAATTTTGCTGCTTTTATGAGCATCATGGGTCTGCTATCTGGGGAAGCAAGTGACATCATTTGCACCATGATATTATTGTGCTAGTGACAAAAAATGATTTAAGCTGCATGCATTACTTTCTTTGTGCAATGACATGACATACGTGGTATCTTCATGGCTTCTAACGGAGGTCTACAGACAGACTATTCCTACTTGATGATAGTAATAAACTGAGAGGATTGAGAGAGGATGAAAAACTCTTGAGTTTATCTTGGGAGTGAAGACTGGATCAATCAGAGATCCTTTTCTGCTAAGACTCCTAATCTATCTGAAGTGACAACTACTAGAAGATGTTACTCAGGGTTAAGGATGCTGTAGCAATGCTCTCAGCATATCTTTTAGGCTTTTGATGGAAGACCCAGGCACCATTGATCAAGGTAGCATGTAGAAAACTCTACAAAATGAGGATAGATTCAAAGTCAAAGGTCATGAAATCAGGCGTGACTTACTTAACAACCGCCTTCCTTAGAAATGGAAATTCTGGTCCCAATTGTGGTCATAAGTTGAGGACTACCTGTACTTAACTTTTCTCTCTGCTGTCATTGAAGTAGAAGCCAAAATGAAATAAGAATGTATCTGCTAAATTATTGTAGTGTGAAGTTCACAGGACAGTATAAATTAATTCCCTGCCATTGTCCATGGAGGAAATGGTTTATTGGACTCAATTCAACAGACTGGTTTATCTGATCTTTTCCACTTGGGAGAGCTGGAATTCAAAACCCTCACAGACTGAGATCATAATTTGTCTAACCATGATTTATTGAATAAACTACAATTGGCCTAGCAACGTACTAAGTCAGAAACCATGTGAGTGTCAGCCTCATTAGGAAGACCAGACCAGGAAATCAATTCCACAGGAAAACTGTAACTATCTTTATTAAGACCGACTATAATAACAGACTCTTGCAGGTCTGATTGTGCTGTTATTTCACCCTCCTTCTTATACTCCAGTGAATCAGGGTAGAGTTAATCTGAGCTGCTTCCAAATATTAACTCTTTATTAGGACTTAAAATGTTTCAACCCCTTTTGCCTAGGTCAGTGATGGCTAACCTTTTTGCCGTCGTGTGCCAAAAGCGGGGGGAGTGCAGGTGTCGCACCCATGCGTGCCCACACCCATAATTCAGTGCGTCCACCCCTGCATGCACGCGCGAAACCCCTGAGCTCCCCCTGCTTTTGGCATGTGATGGCACAGTGGGCCCAGTAGGCCTGTTTTTCGACCTCCCCAGGCTCCAGAGGCTTTCTTGGAGCCTGTGGAAGACTAAAACAGCCTTCCCTATCCTCCCGGAGGCCCTCTGGAAGCCAGAAATGGCCCATTTGCCAACTTCCGATGGGCCTGGAAGGCCCAAAAATCAGCTGGCCAGCACGCACATGCACGCCGGAGCTGAGCTAGGGCAATGCTCGTGTGCCCACTGATATGGCTCCACGTGCCACCTGTGGCACGCGTGCCATAGGTTCACCATCACGGGCCTAGGTAATGGTTCTTATATATTTCTGTCAAGGTCATCCTCCTTACTCTCTATGGTGAGTGAGTTGACCTGGATTCTAAGTCAAATCCAAACAAATCACATTATGGTTTAGTGTGAGGCATGAATTTAGTCATTGGATAGGATTAGTTCAAACCATGGAGTTATATGCCTTCCGGTCTGAAGAGCGGATTCCTGTGTATGGCAAACACGCAGCATAAAGATTTTTGAACCGATATTTGAGATGCAATTTAACAAGCACAGCCCAGCTAATGCCACTAATCTTAAATAACTAAAGAGACTAAAGAAGTACTTCAGCTCTTCACTGTGGGATTTCTGGAAAGCACCATTGTATTTGAACAGCTTGATTGTAAAATGATGATTCAAGCCATGCTGTCTGCTGTGAATTCAGTTAGCTGCTTCATTAGAAAGCAGCACACCCACACACCTTGACACGCCTTGACACTCTGTTGTTATCAGATTCTTGGTGCACCGAGCATCTCATTGTCCATAAAATGCAACAATGCCACAAGCCAGTCTGACTGGGAATAATAGAAATTGTAGTACAAGACATCTGAAGTACCCCATGTTGGGGGCGGCTTTTGTAAGCATCTTAACAAGAGCCCTGCCAGGGTTTCAAAACAACTCTAGCTGCAACCTTTTGTAGCAGTGCCCCAGAGATCTCAGCGCGGCCTGTTTAGGTCCCTAGGCAAATCATAATTCAAACCTGTGGGAAGGAATTCCAGCTTCCACAAGCCAAAAAGCCAGTGTTTGTTGATCAAATGCAGAATATTCCCATAATGTTATAAACATTGTGCATTTTGGCTTTATTGATACCATTTTGCATTTACACTACGGGAAAGCTGCATATATTGCTTCATTAACATTATCAGGTGATGAAGCCCCACCACACTAGTGGTGGGTTCCTCCCGGTTCCGCCCTGTTCTGCCAAGCGCATTATTCCCCCGCATTATTCTTACCTTTTATTTGGCCCCACCCCCAATCTATTGCTGCCTCCTGAGTCCCAGTTGATCAGCTAGAAGGAAAAAAACTGTTTAAACTCTTGCCCTGGGGTTTCAAAGGGCTGCCCTACAGCTGATCAGTGTTAAAAGGCAGTGTGGTGGTAGACCAGTGCCTCCAAAAACGAATGAGTAGACAGGTGCCTGCAAAAATAAATGGGTAGACCAGTGCCTCCAAAAACAAATGAGTAGACCGGTACAGCTCTGCAAGCAGTTAAAAGCCTGGTAGACCAGTACCTCTGCTAAATCCTAAAGAACTGTCACATGACCATCAAGCCACGCCCACAAAATAAGCCACGCCCACAGAACCGGTAGTAAAAAAAATTAGAACCCACCCCTGCACCACACCATCCCCAAAACACCCTCCAGCATACAAAGATTAATGCTCCTGAAAAAATACACTCAGGCACATAGATGTCCATGGAGTCCAAGCTAACCTTTTGGAGTTGGTTCGTACTGTGTCATAATGTAAAACAGTGTTTCTTAAAAGTAGCAACTTTAAAATGGGTAGATTTCAACTCCCAGAATTCCCCTTAGAATTAGTCTGCTGGCTGGGGAATTCTGGAAGTTGGAGTCCACCTATTTTAAAGTTGCTAAGGTTCAGAAACCCTGACACAAACACTTCACTCACATACTGGGAGTAAATCCAAGCACAAAACAACCTGAGTCCTCAATATCTGGAGGACTTTTCAGCGAAGGAATTACAGCTCCATGGAACGGCACAGGCATTTTCTCATGAAGAAAGTTCCAGATTCAGTGCCATCCTTTTCCAATTAGAAGGATAAAAAAGCAACTCTAGCATCTTCCCAGCCGATGGGATCAAGTTGTAATTTCAAAAATAACATAATAGAAGCAAATATATATATATTAAAACTTAGGGGAGTAATCATGTTAAGAATATTTAAATAAATCTAATTTAAAATTAGATTTAATTTAATCAAAATTAATCTTTTTTCTCATGGACCCATCTATTTGATATGATTTTTTTTTCTCCTGAAAAAGAGCTTTACTTTATATCAGTGCATTTTCTGCCTTCCCTTCCTTAGAGATTTTCTGCATTGGAAAAAAATGAAATACAAAAAGAGAAGGATACAAATGAGAAATGCTCTCTAGCTTCCTATCCTATCCCTGCCTCCCTCCCCTTCATACTGGAGACATAGCAAATAACAAATAGCATTTGAAACATCATCTGGAAACATCCTCAGATAGTTGTTTCTCCCTCAGGACCCTCCCTTGCATTGAAAATCTTCTTCTATTGCCTATTTTTTCTTCTACCTCCAAAGTAAGGAAAATGTACAGCTTAGGACACTACCACACAAGTCTTTTTTTTTCAATGCTTTCCAAACCTTTACAATCATTTTCAAGGTTGCAATTTTGCTCCTCAAAACCTAGAAAAAATCTGGGAGGTCCTCCAGTGTTCTTTCTGGCTGATCAATAGGACAGTAGAAAAATCAGCATGCCATCCTTAGTTCATGCTGGATGATGAAACAAAACCAGATCAGTCATTTTCAGGGTGAGTAGAAAAGCAGTTTTAGAAGACTGAAATGAGACTACCAAAAGCCACGATTATGGCTTCATAGCTACAGAGCAGAGGTGGTATTCAGCAGGTTCTGACCAGTTCTGGAGAACTGGTAGTGGAAATTTTGAGTAGTTCGGAGAACTGGTAAATACCACCTCTGACAGGCCCCTCCCCCATCTATTCTCTGCCTCCCAAATCCCAGCTGATTGGGAGGAAATGGGGATTTTGCCGTAACCTTCCACTGGAGTAGGGAGGGAATGGAGATTTTACAGTATCCTTTCCCTGCCATGCCCACCAAGCCATGCCCATCAAACCAAGCCACGCCCACCAAGCCACGCCCACAGAACAGGTAGTAAAAAAATTTTAATCCCACCACTGCTACAGAGAATGGGAAGAACCAAGGAAGCACAACATGGGCTGAATCATTAGCTCCTACCAGTGACTACTACTAAACTCCAAGCTCCAGTGTTCGTACTGAAGGGTATCTTTGCCACAATTCCGTTTGTACCACAACAGAAATTGAATTTGCAGCTGAAAGGAGAAAAAAGGCATGATTTAATGAGAAATAATACCAGGGCCCTAGGAGGATCTGCTCTCTTTTATTTCTGCAGTGGGATCTTATCCCTGGAGTTCATTCCTCAGGGAGGCTCACTGCCATCTAAAATCTATCATGTCGCTTTCTGCCTTCTCTTCTTTTCTTGAGGTTTTGTGCAGTGAGAAAAAAGTATTGGAGGAGGAAAAGCGAAAGACACAGATGGGAAATATTCTCTGATTGGATGTTTGTGGTTTCGTTCTATTTTATTCTGCTGCTATTTATCCCTTAAAATGAATTCACTGTAGTTTCTTTGGGGAGCATTTGTTCTACCACTTTTAATTTTAGCAGAACCTGCCTTGAGGAATTCTGTTAATAGAAAGACAAGAGAGACATTTGTTTTATAAGCAAACAAATACATAATGTGATGTTCTGTGAAAATTGTGGGGCAGTGACATGCGAAGAGAGAGAGAGAGAAAATGCTTCCTGCACATACTGTACATTATCTGAAGCACTATGGAACTCTTGGCAGAAAGTCCATAATATATTGAAAGCCATTGTGATTACATTGCCACAGAATTCAGAACATCTTATTTACATAAAAACCTCTGTCCCATCATTTTATTGTGCAAATAGCATTAGAATTGCAATGTTTACACAAACGTTAGGTTTTTCTTTTGCAAAAACAAGTTATGCATTTCCTTTGGCTGAAGCAAGTTGCTTCATAATAAGCCAGGCACTGGCCAAATCAAAAGAGGAAACCCTCCAAACCAGGCATTCATCAAATTTCAAATTGGTGAAGTTGAGAGCCAGAATCTCTCAGAGCAGAGATGTCAGTTATGTCAACAGCCAATAGCCAGCTTCAAACTTGAAAAGTGCAAAACAAATAACATTAAACTGCAATGAGTGCAAGAATTGCACTTTCAGAGCCCAGTTTTAAGTGGCTACATCCTAACAGAATAACAGATTTGGAAGGAATCTTTTAATCCAACCCCCTGCTCAAGAAGGAAACCCTATTTCAGACAAATGGTTCTCCAATGCCTTCTTGAAAACTTCCAGTGTTGGAGCATTCACAACTTCTGGAGGCAAGTCGTTCCACTGATTAATTGTTTTAACTGTCATGAAATTTCTCCTTAGTTCTACGTCAGTTCTCTCCTTGATTAGTTTCCATCCATTGCTTCTTGTCCTGCCCTCAGGTGCTTTGGAGAACAGCTCCGATAGAAATGATTGCACTTCCTTCCAAACAGTCCTACAGACAGCGGGAAATGGTATGGGGTTTTGTGACCGGATTCTAGTTTTTAAATAAAAGTTAGCAGAGCTGTGCTTTTTCCTCTCATTCTCCTCAGACATAATTTGTACTATGTTGAAATCTGCCTTTCAATTTGCCAAAAAGTTTCTTACCCTATAAAAAGGATTCTGCTTCTTGACCTCATTATTAAGATGCTTTAATATCTCTTCGGCATTTCTCTTGATGATTGTTTCTGAGCTTCTTTGAATGATGAAAAGCGGTCAGGAACTTGATCTTGGGACAAAATTTATTATGCACATCCCCATATCCCTTTCCAGCTTCCTAGCCTTTCCCTGGGTTTTGAAGTGTGGGAAGTCAAGGACAGATTATTGTTTCATGAAGCAGGCAGGACGTATTCTCTCTCTCTCTCTCTCTCTCTCTCTCTCTCTCTCTCTCTCTCTC